>VWZE01003251.1:26843-44423 GCA_013396675.1 Eubucco bourcierii | reverse complement strand
TTCACTGTAACCCAAACAAAAAAAAAAAAAAAAAAAAAAAAAAAAACCAAGAAACCAACCTAAAACTACAATCCTATGCACTCTCAGTAAACTTCAGGAAAGAAATCTGTACCAAGCTCTCTCCATTTCTAGCAGTCAACAATCTTCAGGGAACAGACAGAACAAAAGTGGCAGGGAACTCTATATCTTATCCACCAACAAACAAGTAGCCTGGAGTCCAAATGCCTGTTATTCACTGTCTGCCTGTCAGGGCCAAAGCTTACTACAGACAGTATCATGGTATTTTTACAGAACTTTTACTAGTTTCCAGTAATCAATATAAACAGTTTTGCATTAATGGACCTGATGATTGCATTCGTATCAACAATGAGCAGCTGCTGCTAGCTACCACAGACTTCCAATGATAGCTTCCAACTGTAGCTCAATTACTTTTCCATCTGTCAGCTTGAAGTTCTATATGCAATGATTTATAGGATGGTTCACCACAGCAAGTTTTAGAAAGTTTATGTTATCTAGCACATACAAAGTTTAAAGAAAGGTGGACAAATGTGTTACATAAGTTTACAGTAACCTGGCCTAGTGTCTATCTGCAGAGGACATGTTTGTGAATGTTGAGTAGAATAAGAATTGTTTCAAATGAGGTTCCTCAAGCCTCTTCTGACAAGACTTTAAAAAAACCCTGAAATCATCCCCCAAAAACAGGCATCTGACTCTAGAATCAAATAAAGAGTCTAAGCTCTAATAGGCTACTTAAGAATGATACAATTTACAGCAGTCCTAAATTCTGCTGAGCAATCAGTGATTATCCCTGGTCTTTCCTGAATCCATCTTGAAATACTTTTGTTAATGATCTGAAACACATACATGCATACTTCATGCCAATATCATTCCTGTTGCCTTCTATCTGAACAGTAAGTTATTTCTGTATCCATATTAACCTGGTTTCAGTTGATACACAATTGTTGTAACTGTTCAGGATAATGCACACATGCAAGCACACTAAGATGCCAAGACGACCGCAAAAAAACTAAAGCTTGGGAAAGCAATCTTTGACATTATGTTAAAATGAATATAGTGTAATACATTTGTAGGAAATTAAGGGAGCCTACAAGAAAGCCAGGAAGGGACTTTTTACAAGGATTTGTAGGGACAGGACAAGAGGGAATAGATAGAAGCTTGAGGAGGAGATATTTAGACTGTACATTTGGAAGAATTTTTTTATAGTGAGGATGGTGAGACACTGGAATAAGCTGTCCAGGGAGGCCTTGAACAACCTGGTCTAGTGGAACATTTCCCTGCACACAGGAGGGAGGTTGGAACTAGATAATCTTTGAGGTCCCTTCCAACTCAACTCATTCTACGGATCTATGAAAACATAACTTACCTTAGGTAGCAAGTGACTACAGTACAGAAATTTACTGTTTTCCTGACTAGATTATGATGTGACACATACAGATGTCTGAAACTTTTATGTCTCTTGTGTCCAAGACTTTGGAATTACAGACTGGAGACATCAAACCCTAAGGTAAGCAGGTACTTGCTGTGGCCCCTGCACTATTCATCCTCATATTTCCATTGAGAAGGAAGAAAGTAAACTAGCACTTAACTGCCACTTTTGATACAGCAACAATACGAAGGAAGATCCACAAGAGTTTGCCTATTTTTTAGATAGATACTAACACTGATTGCACAAGACTTTGCCTTGTATCTTTAAAGAAACAAAACTTGGAAACATATTACTGATGGATTTATTTTTTAAAAGTTTTCTCATGTAAAGTTATGTAAGAAACAAAAGTATCTTGCTAGACTATTATTGTGTATACAATATTAACCCTTGTTTTCTACAGTCCTACAAACCAGATACTTGGTAGAACAGTCCTACCCCCAAGAAATCAGAACTTAAGCATCAAACAAGTAATACAAGAATACATACTTGTATATACTTGAATATCTAAAAATATAGTCAAAACATCTATGGATAAGCTTACATTTACTGAAATTTGGAATATAATAATCAACATCCATCTTCCAATAATGCAGCTCTCGACCACACTCTGAAGCAGAGACTAAGATTTCCATCTCAGTACTTCCTGCCACAGCAGGATGACAATGTCCTCCAACACTTATACTCTCTTTTTTTCATACTTACCTTGTGAAGTCAGTCATCTCCATCATAATCACACACATCCTTTTGGCCAAAACTATGATGTCATTGCTGGTGTCATCCCATATTTCAATCTCTGCATCAAGCCTACTCTTGACTTTTTTGAAGTCAGCCACTTGCTCAGCTATCTTTTCCTTTTCAGCCTCTGGCAGTTGAGTCATCTTAGCCTGAAACATAAAATAATTCAATTCACAAAATATCTCTGTCCAAGTGTTTTGGTTTTTTGGGGTTTTTTTAAATAAAAATAGTATTTAATAGTATCACTGGATACTATTATATATATAGTTCAAACACACCATGGCCTGAGCCAACTGTTCCAGACCAAGCACTTGTGAATTTCAAAATTGGTTTGCTGTTATTGGGATGGGCAAAATAAATTACTTCAGGTTGATGGGGGCAGTGGTATCCCTGTTAACATTAACCCAAAGAAGGAAGAATAAATTCTTCCCAAGAATCCTGTATGAAGTGTGACTGATAGCTGTTCCTTTTCCATATTTTTCTGATATATGCATATTAAGTAAATAAGGTTACCCAAAAAGTTATCTTGAGTGCCAAAAGGAAAACATCCCATACTCAAATAAAGCCACAGCCAAACTGGACTTTTGCAGAACACAGCCCTACTTTTGGCCACAGCTCCAGATTGGGCTGTTTGTGAACATTCAGCTGGCTAAGGGTCATGCACACTTCCTGCGACAGAATTGGGCCAGGAAGCAGACACGGACTAAGATACTATGCGACCATATAGCAGTCCTTGTCTTTCATAACACCTTCTATCACAGGAAGCAAGACCTTTGGCCTGCTGAGTCATGATGGTTCTACTGCTATAGTGGGTTTTAGTTAGCACCTTCTCTGAGAAGTCGTCTACCTCTTGGACTGCAGGTTTTATTTATGCTATAATCACTCCGCCACAAAGTTCATTCTCCCATTTGTATGAACTGCTGGAAATTACAGGTCTCTGAGTGTATAACTAAGTTATAATTTCAGTCACAGAATCATAGAATCATAGAAGGGTTTGGGTTAAAAGGGACCTCCAAAGGTCAATCAGTCCAACCCTCCCCTGCAGTCAGCAGGGACATGCTCCAATGGATCAGGTTGCTCAGAGCCTTGCCAAGCCTGACCTGGAATATGTCTAGGGATGGGGCCTCAACTACCTCCCCAGGTAACCTGTTCCAGTGTTCCACCAACCTCATGCTAAAGAACTTGTTTCTAACATCCAATCTGAATGAACTCCTCTCTAATTTTAAAACATTGTCCTTTGTTCTACCACCATAAGCCCTTCTAAACAGTTCCTTAAGGACTACTTTTCCAGTTTTGCTAAAACCCAACAAAGCTAAAATAGGTCAGAGAAGACTAATACACATTTTCCTCATGGCTACAGGACAAGCTTCCTGGCAAAGGTATGCAGCAGACGAAAGTAAGAATTAGGCTTCAGAGTCAGGAGAATCTAAATATTCCATTTAAAAACCTAATCTTATTTGCTGACTGGTGCACACATTCTTAGCACCCAGCATTAATACCATCTGAGTTCAAGAGCCCAGGCCTGGATCTAGGAACCACAAGAAAGCTGACATTTTAATGAGGGAACTGTGACATACAGCATCCTGTTATGTGCCAACAATAATGAGTTTCAGGTGGAAAGAGATACATTATCACTGGAACAAAGGGACAAAGGAAATGACAATTCCGACCTTGATTTTTCTTTCACTTACCTTGTACTGATTTAGAACCATGTAGAGCAACAAAACAAAACATCTGCACACACAGTATTTTAAGCACAGATATGGTTTTGCATCAAAATAGACAACAAAATGGTAAATGTGAAATACAGATCTAAATAGAATGATTGCTATTACACAAGTACAGTTTTATTTTGTCCGCCTGAAGAAAATGGTTTTTTCTTTACTTTTAAGGAAAAAAAAAAATAGCAGTATCAGATAACAGAGTTAAAACTGGGTGAGAGGAGAAGTTACATTTTTTGTATTTTTCATTTTTCTATTACATGGGAAAAAATATTTTCTCTTTCCTTAAGTTTCCTTGAATTAGCTTTTCAGACAGCTGTTTATCCCTGGTAGCTGGGAATCTCCAACAGTGAGGTTACTTGCATCATTTCATTTGCAACTTACCATGTGAGATTGGTGTTTCTATCAATTTCAATCCCTTCCAAAGTTCAGTCAATTCTCCATCACACAGGTTGGGATCATAGAATCATAGGTTTGAAGGGATGTTAGAGATCATCTACTCCAACAAACCCAACACAGGCAGTGACACCTCTCAACTAGATTCAGCCACTCAAGGCCTTATGCAACCTTGCTTTGAACAGCTCCAAAGATTATTCACAACCTCCCTGCGAAACCTATTCCAGAGTCTCACGAGCCTCACACAGAAGAACTTCTCCCTAAGGTCTAGACTAAACCTAGTATTCCTCAGATTAAAATAATTCCCCTTTGTACAACTGCTAGACATCCTTATGAAAAGTCTCTCTCCGGCCTTCCTCTAGGATCCCTTCACATATTGGAAGGCAGTCCTAAGGTCCCCCTCCCTTGAGTCTTCCTTTCTCCAGGCTGAACAAGCCCAGCTCCCTCAGTGTGTCCTCATAGCAAAGCTGTTCCCTCCTCTGGATGATCTTTGTGGCCCTCCTCTGGACTCGCTTCAACAGCTCTGTGTCCTTGCCATCACGGGGACACCAGAACCAGATGTAATATTTGAAGTGGGGTCTCACCAGAGCCGAGTAAAGGGGTAGAATCACTTCTCTTGACATGCTGGCTGCACCCATTACAATGCAACCCAGAATGCAATTTGACTTCCGGGTTGCATGAGCACATTGCATTTTTCCCTGGCTATACTCTTAAGGAACTGACTTTCATATATAAACTTATGATTACTCTATCATAATATCTTAGCCTAACACACATTTTTCCTTTCCTAATTCCCTACAACAAATGACTGGCCAGTCTCACACCACCAAAATTCATACTGTTTACAGGTAGATAGGAAGGAAAGAAAAGTAATAAACATTCAAGTAACTGCTTGTATTATTGGAAACTCCTGTCCAAGAGAGAGATGCTCTTTGAACAATCTCCCTTTGAAAATTATTTAACACTTCTGCACCCTGTAGGTTGCATGTAACTATAAAGAGGCAGCAAAGTCTGTTTTTCTGAAATTTTGCAGAGTGCAAAGAAAACAAATCCCATCATCCTGATGAAGCACATAAGAAATTTTCAGAGTTTTTACAAACAAGAACACAGAATGTGTTCTTTGCATACTGCAGGTAAAACATAGTAGCATAAATCTTTTCCTTAGAGAGCTAAGTTTTCCTTCCAACACAAACTCAGCAGCCACCTGAAGCCATTTCACCCATGTTCTCGCTTCTCTGCTGCAGAGTCAGACAAGCATTTTACGGAAGTGAAAAGGACTCCTTTGAATGACTCAAAGGATAGTAATATCATTTGATCAAACTGTTCTATAACAGTTCCAATTCAAACCTTAACTTGTTCTCTCTAACAGATTCTATATTTCACTGTGATCAAATACATTTACATCAACTGGGTCTACTTAATCAGCAAGGTGAGCATTAGCTGGGCACTTGTTAAGACTTTAAAACACTATACAGATTGTGTCTTGAATGTCATTATGGAAATACACTTCTTGAATGCAGCAGAGAGTCAAAAATGATTTGGTCAAAACAAGTAAAATTGGTCCACTACCTTTTCCAAAACTTCCTGATTTTTTTAATGAGTGAATAATTCTTCAAGCTTGGATAGAGACATGAGAGTGGTAGATGTTCAGCAATTGTTGGCAAAGTGAATACACAGGATGTTCCCTGGAGATAGACTGTGTGGGAGTGTGACTCTGACAGTCGGGAGAAGGTTGGATTAATTTTGATAAGTTTACTATCTGCTGTCACCCATTGTCTTCTCCCCATTGTAAGAATTGCAGCAAATTTGTTGAAGTCCAGCATTCTTTGAACAAGTTCAGAATACCTCACCTGTGCTGCCACATCAGTTCTTGTCTAATTTTAGATACAATATAATTGGATAAAGAGAAAAAGCAACCAAGACATAACAGAACAAACTGAGGCTTGCCATTTCAGCATTGGCCTTCACTAAAAAGGTAGACTTAGATGAGACAATTTTAACATACTAATCTAACTTCTCTTTGTCCCGGGGGAATAGGCCTATAGACAAAGATAAAAATGTTATAAATTCAGGCTTTACCAGGGTTTTGTTACTAGTTTTCATGTCATCCTCACACATAATTTAGGAAAATATGATCTAGATCTAATTGTCATTGGGCAGATATGATGAAAACTGTTCACAGAATACTTATTAAGAACACATGCCAAAGCAGAGTGATCCTTCAGACAAAATTCTGAAGAGATCTGCTCTCACTGTGTCATCATTCAGCATTTTCACTAATGATGTGAGTGACAGAACCAAGAGTACATATCACACATTTGGAGTGTAAGACACCTGGTTTATAATTCAAAGAGATCTTGAGAACTTTGTAAACTGAAACAGCAACAGGGTGTATTTCAGTTGAGACAAGTACAAGGTCTGACACCTACGAAAAATCACCAATGTGTACATGGTACTGAGACAAAACTGGCTGTCAGTGGTTCTGTGGGTGGAGAACTGTAGTTGATGACAATTTTGCACTCTTGGTAAATAGGCAAATCTCATACAAAACTCATTTTGAAGTGAGTTACAGAAGAAAAGTGTAAAGCTTAGAGTGGCTGGCATAACGCATTTAGAAATATGAAGAGGGTAGTGAGACACTGGAACAGGTTGCCCAGACTGGTTGTGGATGCCTCCTGTCTGGAGGTGTTCAAGGCCAGGTTGGATGAGGCCTTGAGCACTCAAGTGTAGTTGAGAGGCATCTGTGCTTATGGCGGGGAGGTTGAAGCAGATGATCTGTGAGGTCCCTTCCAACCTAAGACATTCTATGATTCTATAAAGAGTCTGGACTCAAAATTCAAGAACTTAAGTAGCTGAAGACCATCCAGAGGAAAAAAAAGGGAACCAAAAGACATATTCTGAAACCGTTATCTTAAACGACAAAGCAAGGCTAAGTTATCCAATCTAGAGTTTATAAAATTGAATGCAGAATAAGGATCTACAAGTACAAAAGAAAATAGACATACAGATAGGAAAACATCAGATCCTCTGTGCCCTCTGACAATAAGAGCAGTACTAACATGTTTTATTGCAATATATGAGGCATAAATAAAAAACCTTTCTAATAAACAATCAATTCACCATGTGGTAAACTAAGATACAATGCAGTTGCTCAGGGAGAGGATTATTAGCGCTACCTTGAAACAAACTGCTAGATTATCCTACTTCTTGGAGTTCTTTCTAGTCCTGCTTTGTAATACTAGTCTCCTGCTACAACCTTGAGTCCTCCATTAGCCTCACCTCTTCACTTTGCTGAAATTTGGGTAACTTAAGAATTAGCAAGGAAATTAAATGCTTTTGATAGATCATGACTCCCAACAGGGAACATTTGCCATGTGCTAAATGTCAAAATTACTACTCATAGAACCTACTCAAAATTAAAATAGTTATTTGCATTATTCATAGAATCATAGAATGGATTAGGTTGGAAGAGGCCATAGGGATCATCTATTCCAAGCTCTCCACTATGGGAAGGGATGGCTCTCTACTGATCGGGTTTCTCAAGGCCTCACCCAACGTGGCCCTGAACACCCCCAGCATCAGTATTTAGAGCTTGTGTGTGCCTCTGATAAAAATTAAACCTATAAACTACTTTAAAACTAGGGTTTTTAAATTAACAAAATAGCACATGTTTCCTGTTAATATATGCCAGCATGCAAATTAATGTAGGAACTTAGATGTAAAATATTTGTTACTTTAATAAGAACAGCCAGGTAATTTGATGGCAAATTAAGTTCTCTTGTAGTTATGTTTTTATACAAGTATCAATAGCTGTTCATGGTATCTCCTCTCAGAGAGTTTGTGAGGATGTTTATATGGCCACCTCTTCAAGGTTAAATATATTTTTATACATACATTAATGATTGCAACAAGCTCCCCAGAGAGTTTGTGGAGTGTCCTCCCCTGGAGACTTTCAAAAACTGCCTGGATGTGTTCCTGTGTGACCTGCCCTAGGTGATCCTGCTTTGCAAGGATGGTTTGACTTGATGATCTCTGGACGTCTCTTTCAACCACTAACATTCTGTGATTGCTGTATTTAAGATGCAAATATAAATAAGACAGTAATGTAACTCAGCAAGGCTATTTCTTATTCACAATACTGCACATCAAGTCAACTCTTCATTGGCCTGCAACCATATAAACATAGTGATCTTGTTCTCAGGTGTTTTTTGTCTATATATTCACAAAACTGTCCACAGAACTCTGAGGAAAAATGTGAGTGGGTGGTTGCCTGAAAGTATTTCTATTCCTGTCATCTCTAAGTGGATTGATTTAAAAAATGTTGCATCTTCTTCAATACAAACACCTAACCTGTAGCAGTAACTTTGAAGATAAGTAAGCTGTTCTCTTCACTAATTTAGTAACTTTAAACTCTTAAAATAAATGCTGTCCACTCATCAGAATGTACATTGCCTTTTAAGTCTAAAAATTAATTGGAAAAAATCTTATATTTGACCTTCTCTTCAACATAAAATGGTATAAGTCAGTAACTGCCTCAGTGGAATTACACTGATCACTACGGCATACATTTTTTCAAGCAAAATGACCATGCAATACACTTGCAGAGTAACTACACACATTAGACACAGCTAGAGGTGAGAACTTTCAGGTGAGAAAAGCTGTGTTGATCTACAAGGAGTATCTGCTTACAGCAGATAAAAATGCAGATAAAGATTTGCTCCTAGGGATCTGCTACCAACCTTAATTACCGAGAAACCTCACAGTACATTGCCCAGATGAACCTGCATCCCACAGTGTGGGGCAGTGCCATAACCAGAATTATCTGAGGGAAGGATCAATGAAGTAACATTTCCAAGATTACCCATACAGCAACATAAATACAGGGTCAAACCTCAGTCCTATCTCACCACTAACCTATACTCTCTCTAGATAGACTCTAAAGATCAAAGAATCACAATGTTAGTGGTCGAAAGAGATCTCCAGAGGTCATCAAGTCCAATCCTCCTGCCAAAGCAGGACCACTTAGGGCAGATCACTAAGGAACACATCCAGGCATTTTTTTTTAAAGTCTCCAGAGAAGGAGACTCCACAATCTGTCTGGGTAGCCTGCTCCAGGGCTCCAGCACCCTCACCATAAAGAAGTGTCTCCTTATGCTAAGATGAACGTCTTGTGTTCTAGCTTGTACCCATTGTTCCTTGTCCTACTATCATGCACTACCAAAACCAGGTTGGCATCTTCATCTTGACACTCATCCCTCAGATATTTATAGATGTTGATAAGATCCCCTCTCAGCCTTTTGTTCTCCATACTAAACAGCCCCAGGTCTCTCAGTCTTTCTTCACAAGACAGACATTCAAGTCCCACAATCACTCTCATAGCTCTGTTATATTAGTAATACAGACACGGGCTTTGTTGCAAGCTGCATATGCACATAACATCTGTTTTTACGTGCTTTGCATGTTGTGATAGAAAGAGAAAATAAAAAGGCACTTTCACAGGCACTAGTTTCCTGTTGGAGCAATGACAGATGTGGCATAAGAAGAAATACAACAAAGCAGGAGGAATCAGGAATGCTGTTATGCAGAACCAATATTGAGATAGATACATATAAATAAAATCTAGGTACTATAGTGGAAATGCCCAAGTGACAGAACTTGAGGAGGGAAAAAAAAAGGTCACTCTGCAGTCTTGCCATACCACTTCTTGAACAAGATATTCTTGGTGTTACCATTGCATGCAAAAGCCTCACAATAGCATAGAAATCTGCTGCAGAACAACAAACAAGACTGTCTTAAACTTCAAATCTATTTTATCTATATATTTTTCATATCTATAGATAGGGTCTAGGTATAAATATTCAAATATCAATATCTAATATCGGTCCAAACAAAGAGATCTTAAATCATTGTCCACATTTGCTGCAGCAGTAGATAGAGTTGTTCAAATATTTATTTGGAATAATGTATGTGAAAGTTTCTGTTAATATGTAGGTTTAGGCTAAGAGGGAATTGTCATGGAAGGCCAAAACAGGCCAAATTAGGTCTAAACATGTCCTGGTTTGTCCAGACATGCTTTCTGCTCTCCCTTTCTTCTGCTTTTGGGAGAAGTAAACACAGAAAAGGAAAACAAAGGCCCCGGTGCCTTCCAGTCTCCTCTATGTCCCTTCCAACTTGTAAACAGGGTAACTCACCTGTTTATACACTTGTTTGTGTTCTGCCTTAAAAACGTCAAAGTAAGCCCTGACTTTACCTAATGTGGTTAAGTTTGGCAGACTGCCATTCTGATTGGCTAATCTGTGGCCAAAGGAGCCATTAGTCTCAGACTACATTGATAAAAAGAGATGAACAGGTAAACACAATGTGCTCTGCCTTATTTTGCTCTGCCTCACTGCCCTGCCATCCTGCCGGTGCTGTGTAACATTTTACAGGCTACATAATAACAAGCCCTGATACTTTGGGTCTGTATACCTGGAAACTGCTTTGTCTCAGTTTACCAGAATATTGGCATTAAATACCTTCATGCCATAGGCTTGCTTAGCCAGTGCGACACTGTGCCTGCCTGCACCTCTGCAAACCTCCATGCCAAGACTGCACACCTGCAAGTCTTCTGCAAAGACTAAGAGCCCTGGAAGGGACACTGATCATCTAAGAAGAACCAGGATCAGATCAGAGATCATCTGTTTCTTCCCTAGCACCTTCCTTGTTAGAGTCTGGGAAGATTCACAAGCCTTAGTGGCTAAGATATTGACAGAACTCCCTGCAAGTGTTTGGGTACTGTTGAGAAACTATTTAGGCCTGAGAATCGAGAGATAACTTCTGTGAGTAAATGCTCAAAAGCCTCTTTGTGAAACTGTAAATTCTAAGTGAATCCAAGTGCCTTTGGCCTCAAGCAGAAAGGAGCTTCTTGAGTCCCTCTAGTAGGCAAGTGGTACAATCAACTGCAAGAATTTCTTTCCAGGTCTAAAGGTTTAATGTTTGTTGTATTACTGCTAGTTATTTCTTAGGTGTTCTAGATTATCTGTTCTCATCTGTGTAATGTTTTCATGACCATTGCAAAGAACCTATTATTAAATTATGTCCAGTAGGGAGAGTCCTGAATATCAAAATTAATAAACTATGCTAATTTTGAAAAACTCCTATCTTACACCCATTACCAGCTGCTACAGGAATTTATTCAATTTAGTCAAAGCTCGAGTTTTCTATTAATTGTGGGAGTACTGTGCCATTTATGGACCTTGTAGCATCATCTGATATCTAGGAATACTCTTCCCGAATGAAGATATAGAACCAGGCTTTAAGCAATGACTGCTATCTAGATACTCTAAAAGGAACACTCACAATAATTGTGGGGTATGGGGGTGAAATGGAAGAAAAATCAGAAATGTACATCCCTATACTGTTTAAATACTATTTTTTCAGATGTATTAACCAAAGTTTAACTATAAGTAAGGGTCCCCTCAACCCCCACAATGAATTCACTGACACTGCAGATTATAAATTGAGTGGGATGTGCATATCCCAGAGATATCTTTCCACAGCAAGAACCTCTGATTCCTGATAGCCATCGCCTTAACTACCACAGTCTTCAGAACATAATTCTTGCTTTGTGTAGTCATCTGCAAGTCTGAGTTATTTACTGTTTTCTTTCAAAAATACACTCAATTTAAGGAAGTAATTTCGGTTTATCTGAGAGGTAGACAACCTGCATAGAATCATAGGGTCATACAATGGTTAAAGTTGGAAAGGACCTTAGAGATCACCTACTCTAACCTCCCCACCATGGGCAAAGACACCTCTCAACTAGACTCAGCTGCTCAAGGACTCATCCAACCTGGCCTTGCAACATTTCCACAGAGGAGGTATCCATGAACTCCCTGGGCAACCTATTCCAGTCTCACCACCCTTGTAGTGAAGAACTTCTTCATGAGATCCAGTGTGAAACTACTCTCCCTCATCTGAAAACCATTTCCCTTTGTCCTGTGTCCAGACACCCTTATGAAAAGTCCCTCTCCAGCTTTCCTGGAGGATCCCTTCAGATACTACAAGGTACCTATAAGGTGCTTCTGGAATCTTCTCTAGACTGAACAACCCCAGTTTCTTCAGCCTATTCTTGTAGCAGAGGTGCTCCAACCCTTTGTGGATCATCTTTGTGACCCTCCTTTGGACTCAATCCAACAGCCATGTCCTTCTTATGATGGGGACACTGGAATGGAATGCAGTATTTGAGGTGGGGTCTCACCAGAGCAGAGGAAAGGGGCAGAACCCCCTCTCTTGACCTGCTGGTCATGGTCCTCTTGATGCAGTTTTGCTGAAAACCACTTAAAATTGCAATATAGGCAAGAACAACATTTGCTAAATACATCAGTTTGTACTAGGAAACAGTTTGCCATCTCAAAAGCATTTTCAGGCTCTTAAAAATGTTTAAATTTGAAAGAAAAAACAAAACCAACCAACCAAACAAAACCTAATGTGGTGAAGTCCTCAGATTAAATGATGATATAACAGAAAATCCATATACAGAAGTTCCAGAAACCATCAAGTACCGTGTTAAGTTTTTTATACTTCATGCATTCCCTTGTGAAACAATCACTATAGAATAGGTTCACACAGGCACACAGCAGGATTTTGTAACTTTGGTGCTGCTACGGTTATGACCCTAAACAGAACCCTTTCTCTTTGGTGCATGTAAACTTCCTTCTATGTAGAGGGGGTTTTGGTTAAGACACACTTCAGGCTTCAGTAAGACTCAGACAACAAAAAAAAAATTCTTTAGTTACATAGCATCTATTAGATCAAGCCACACACATGGAACTGTAACCTGTTGGAATTTCACTCAGCAAGTACAGACTTTTTCTGTTTAATTTACATGTTCACCAAGTACTCACAACTTAACTGAACTTTTTCCTTTTTAGGTCATACACATCAGTTTTATGCCCTCTGCACATTTTTAGAAATCTATTAATAGTTGAACAATATTTTAATTATTCACTTCAGAAGTTTCAAATGGCTTAAAAGGAACGGTAACACAACAGTACTTTTCCCCTCATCAAATGCAACAAGGACATGTGTAGAGTCTTGCATCTGGGAAAGAACAACCCCATGGACCACTACAGGTTGGGGACTGATCTTTTGGAAAGAAGCATCAAAGCCTGGGAGTGGACAACATGAAGACCATGAGTAAACAATGTGCCCTTGTGGCCAAGAAGGCTAATGGTATCCTGGAGTGGATTAGAAGGGGTGTGGATAGCAGGTCAAAAGAGATTCTCCTACTCCTCTAATCTGCCCTGGTAAGGCTGCATCTGTCCAGTTTCAGGCCCCTCAGAGGAACTTCTTGAAAGAGTACAGTGTGGAGCCACAAAGATGTTAAAGGGAGTGGAACATCTTCCTTATGAGGAAAGGCTGAGGCTGCTGAGTCTCTTAAGCTTGGGGAAGAGGAGACTTTGGGGTGGCCTCATTCATGTTTATAAAGATTTGAAAGGTGAGTGTCAGAAAGATGGAGCCAGGCTCTTCTTGCTCTCAATGATGTCCAGGGACAGGACAAGGGGCAACAGGTGCAAGCCAGAGCACAGGAGGTTCCACATGAACATAAGGAAAAACATTTCAACTGTGAGGGTGACAGAGCCTGTGTGTAGGCTGCCCAGAGAGGTTGTGGAGTCTCCTGCACTGGAGACATTCAAAACTCACCTGGGTGTATTCTTGTGTGACCTGCCCTAGGTGATCCTGCCCTGGCAGGGGGGTTGGACTGGCTCATCTTTCAAGATCACTTCCAACCCCTAACATTTTGTGATCCTTTGTGAAATTGCTTTTTAAATAAATTGGGATAAGACATACCCTGTCAGTTTTCCCTTCGGTCTGTATACTGGTGCGACTACGTGCATCGTGGTCTTCTTCAAGGTCAGATACATCTTCTAGTTCCTCAGGTGTCTGGGAGAAAAAAATAATTAGAAATGGGTTATTCTCTTTTATGGTTAGTAAGTTTGGTATTAATGTCAAACATATATTGTAATTTGGTCTTAATATCTGACAAAATCAGTCCTGTTCTAATAGCACCCAGGCTAATAAATGCTACCTAAATCAAATTTCTATGAGATAACACTGTAAGAAATAAAGAGCACAAACCTACTGTGCAGGCTGGCAGAAATATAATGGTAGTAGTGGAAAATACGCTTAGATTTCTTCAAGAAAGCTGGTAAGAAATCAGTTTTGGGGGGCAAAGATGTGCCTAGGAGGACATCTTGAGCAGAGGAAAGGAAGACTTTATTTTCAGACAAAGATTAACAGTGTGATTAAGTCTCTCAGCTTTGTTCCTATTAGACATAGTAAGAGTTCCCTGGTAGTCAAAACCTCTTACCAATCGTAAGTTGTTTTACAACCTCCAGTGTGCAAGGAAAATCGGATTTTATGGTGGATACGTAACAACAAAATAAAAAAAGCAACTATCCCAAACTCACTCTAATGTAAACATTTACAGACATTCTTATTAGAGGACCAGTAACAGAAAAGGTATTGTAAGGGAGTAAGTGGAGCTTCTCAGGATGACACTGACCAGGGCCTTTAGACAGGTAGTAGCCTTTCTTCAGTGAGAAGTTTAAGGAAAAAATAAATCACTCTTTAAAGCAACACAACAACTGCTCACTACATACATAAATACACTGCAATGCTTAGTTTTTTCTAAACATTACTGTCATGGAAGGTTAAAATTGGCCTAAACATGTCCTGGCTTCTCCACACATCTTTTCTTCTCTCCATCGTGTATTTATACACTTGTTTGTGTTCTGCCCTAAAAGGGTAAAAGTAAGCCCTAGTTTACCAAATATAGTGAAATTTGGCAAACTGCCATTTCAATTGAGTAAGCCCTCTGGCCAAGGAGCCACTAGTCCTGGGTTGAATTGATAAAAGGAGATGAGCAGGCAAACACAATGTGCTCTCTCTTTCTGCTTCTATCTTATCGTGCTTCTGCCTCATTTCTCTCTGCTGTTGTATCCTGCCATGCTCTTGCCTTATTTGGTTTGCAGTATTATGTCTGCTAACTTCCAAGCCAGTTTTGCTGCATAATAAGAAGCCCTGATGCTTTGGGTTTGTCTACCTGGAAACTTGTTGTGCCTCAAGTTTACCAGGAGAAGGTATTAAGTACCTCACAACGTGTTGAGAAGTGCCACCAACATTGTGTCTGTCTCCACATCTGCAAAATATTCTGCATGCACCTCTTCAAACCTCCATGCCAAGTCTGGAGTCAAAGAGGAACCAGGATCAGGTCAGATGGTTGCCTCTCTTCCAGCACCCTGTTAATGCCTGGGAAGTTCCAGAAGTCTTAACAGCTATTAAGACACCAACAGAACTCCCTGCAAGTGTTTAGGTACTGTCTGGAAACTAGAGTTTAGCTCTAGGAATCTAGAGCTAATATTTTGTGAGTAAATACTTAAAGCCTCTCCCTAATTGAATTCAAGTGCCTTCTGCCTTAAGCAGAAAGAATCCTCTCTCTTTCCAGTTCTAATAGTTTAATGTTTGTTGTATTATTGCTATTTGCTTGTTAAGTGTTCTAGATTCCCTGTTTTCCCTCTGTATAATGTTTTCCATGACTGTACAAAGAACCTGACTAAAAATAAATAATGCAGTCCTTCTTGGCCCAAATGTTATCAGAATACTTTTTTTACATTTATATATAATGTATATGCCTTAATCAGGTTGGCAGAACTTACTTGTGGCTAGGATGGTCAGTTTCTTCTGCAAAGCCTGTTTTCCTATCCAGAAGAGTGCATGCTCATGGAGTTCTTTCTAAGTCTTAGAGCCATATAATCATAGAATTGTTTTGGTTGGAAAACACCTTTAAGACTGAGTCCAACCACTGACTCAACAGTACCATGGTCACTAAAGCATGTCCCAAAGTGCCATGTCCACACTTTCCTTGAACATCTTCATGGATGGTGACTCTACCACCTCTCTGGGTACCCTGTTCCAATTCCTGACCACTCTTGCAGCAAAGAATTTTTTCCTAGTCTCCAATCCAAACCTCCCCAGTACAATTTAAGGCCATTTCCTCTCATCCTGTCACCTAATCGTAGGAAGAGGAGACCAACCCCCACCTCACTACAAGTTCCTTTCAGGAAGTTGTAGAGAGCAACGAGGTCTCCCCTCAGCCTCCTCTTCCCCAGATGAAAGAACCCCAGTTCTATCAGATTCTCATCCATATCAGTCAGGTTTTGAATTGCTGCTGCCACAGAATTCAGGTAAAATCCCTGTCTAGACTAAGGACAGAATTCCAGGTAGAAAGAAGCTCCTGATTTATCAGACCATAAGTCATAAACTGTAGTAATTTTCAAACACAAGCCATAAAAATTGGAGAGAATAAAAACAAAACCAAAAGGTCTCACTGCACTACAGTAATGAGAACAAAGTCGCTGCTTAATTGTTTTCTTCTCCTTGTAAGGTCTGCTGCATCATTCAATGCAAGTTTTGTCACTTTTGCTATTGCATTCATTATGCACTCTTTATTAAATAGCTGACACACACATATATGTGTATGAACTTTGCTTGTATGAACACTCCATGCATAAACACATGGATATTCCATATTGAGAAAGCTAAACATAATGCAGTTGTCTCCTGATTTTGAATTCTCCACTCAGTTTTAATGCTGGTTAAGAAAGTGCAGATGCATCTTTGAATTAGTTTGAGTAACCCTGGCTTGTAACAGAAAACGAGGGGCTACCAGAAGTTTTGCACAGGAAGAATAGCAGCTCGAGGGCTGGATTAAGAAGAATGGAAGGAATCTGAAGTATCGTTTGAATATTTAGGTCTCTGACATAAACTTTACATAACCTTTGATATAAAATGGAGTCTCGGTTACTCCAAGTGACAGAAGAGGAAGAGGGCTGGGGATATGTAGGTATTGACAGGATGAACATAAGACATAAATAGCAGATTCATTATTAAGATATGCATAATATGGAATTTCCAGAAAATGTAAGAATGTTGAGGTAAAGTGAAGTCCTGTAGAAGACTGGCCAGCAACAACACAGAAACTCATGCAAGAAGTGCAGTGGTGTGCTGGTTTGAGGCTAATTGGAATATTTTAATAGAGAAAATTATATTATAGGCTGTGAAAGGAAAACAGTGGTGATGTCTACTTCTCTCATAGGCTTGCTGAGATGTTTAAGAATAAGTACTCAAAACATAGATAAATCGGTCTCTGGGGCACAGCGTTTCAGTCTAGCAGCTTCTGGCTTTTTCTCCTCTCTGCTGAGTAATCTCACTAACCACTTTTCTTCTAACCCCCTGGCC
>VWZE01003251.1:12458-26754 GCA_013396675.1 Eubucco bourcierii | reverse complement strand
GGAAAACTCCCAAACCATCACAGGCGGTAAAGAGTTGGGACAGAAATATAAGCAGAAACAAACATTAAAATGTTTCCAGCAGCCACAGGAGTAGAACTTTTGAATAGACAGCCCCAGAGGTGCTGGAACAGGAGAGTAATCAATGACCAGGTGAAGCCTGAGCAGGGTTATATAATAACTGGCTGTAAGAACAATGGAATGAGATGGGACAGGATGCCTGTCCCAGTCTCCTGAGCCAGACTTCTAGGAGAGATTTCAGACATTTGTGAAAAGTCTTTGTTGACCACAACAAAAATGCATTCAGCTATGTCATTACACATTTAGGACTACAGTGATATTGCTGTTGATGCTATGTTCCATAAGCAGTGTGCACTCATTTCGATACTTGCAATAAATCTGCATTCTTGATGGATTTGCTACTAAAGACTTAAGCTGAGGGCCTGAAATCATGCTCGCAGCCAACTCTAGTACTGATGAATTCTATGCTTTCCTGGTATTCCACTTGAAGCTGCAACAGCAAATCATTACTACCGTACAAGGGTGATTTAAGGCTATAAAATACCTTTTTAGCTATGAAATGGAAAACACTGTCTAATGACAAACCTTTTAATTTGCTTGATTTTTCAAGAGAATAATTAATAAAATCAGGGCCTGGACTTCATCTTTACATTTCTGCCAGTCTTTTAAAGTGGCTGCAAATGTGCTCTTCAGTGTATCTGAATTTGAATACAACCTTTGTAGGCTACTGTGTTTGACAAGTCTTCACAGCATTTTCTCTGACAAAGTTTTTTACACAACTCTGCTCAAAAATGATTACTCAAACAACTGATTTTGTACAATCATTCTTTTTTTTAAAGGTCACATACACTCACAAAACCATCAATCCTGCAAATAAAGGGACTCAGCTCTTGAAAAATAATGTCAAATCTAAAATCTCCAGATATACAATGTAAACAGACAGAGAGACATCACCATGCCAAAGAAAGCTATCTCTCCTTATCTAACATTCAATTAAATGCTGACCTTTAAACTGTCATTACACGCTCTTATGTTTTATCTTATCTTGCTTGCCACATCTTCTATCTGTCATTCTTTCTTCCTAATGAATACTAAAATGCAGTGCAGAGTAACACCTTAACAGGACCTAGGTTGATGAGTGATACCTTTATTACACCACTGCAAATACAGTTATTATGTGGTATGTAAATATCAGAGCAGCAAGAGAAATGCCTGTATGTGCTCTAGGATGATCAGAATTTATCTACTAGGTTCTTCACTGAGAATAAAATGGGTTTAAAGAGATGATCTGTTCTACTCTGGATACAACTGTCTGTATTTTGAAAATTTCATCATGTCAAGCAGCATGCCATTCAGAGCAACAGAGAATGTGCCACAAATGGGCCCTCTGCAATTATTTAGCTGATGTCTGGTATTTTTGCATACTAGTCACAATACCACTGTGATCCCACACTTAATTCTGCCAGATGACAGGTTGCCAGGGGTTTGATGTACTAAAGGGAGAACAAGAAATTACAAGTATTATTTTTTTTCCTCACAAATTTCATAAGAACCTCACGTAACTGTTGCTATCTACTCAATGAAAGCACTTTTCAGGTTTTTGCTAAGAGCAATTATTTTGAGTGTTATTTTGAAAACAATAAAATTCCACGTTGTAAAGGACAAATTAAAATCCTCTGTTCTTAATCTGTCAATATCGAGACATCTCAATGCTATAGCAAATACCATCTTCTCTATCATTATAAAACATACATCTAATCCCAAAATCTTGTCTTGGCATTTCCCTTAGAGTGACATCTTTTGCATACTACATTATTTGGGATATTATTAGTACAAAGTTAACAAATGAGATTAGAACTCTGTTTTTGATAGCAAAATTGTCACCAACTGCTAGGAAGGAATTTGGCATCAAGTAACAGTAAGATAATTATCCTTCCATAGCCTCTATACATTACAGATAGTTTATTTCAAATGTAGGTGATAAACAAGTCTTGCTAGTAACACAGAAAATATGGTGCTTTTTTAATATATATATATTTAAACTGTGATTTCAAATAAGATTAGAATCATACAATTGCTTAGGTTGGAAGGCGTCTTAGAGATTATTTACTCCAATATCACCACCATGGACAGGGACACCTCTCAACCAGACTTGGCTGCTCAAGGACTCACCCAACCTGGCCTCGAACACCCCTAGGGAGGAAGCATCCAAAATCTTGCTGGGCAGCCTGTTCCAGAGCCTCACCACCCTCATACTGAAGAACTTAAGATCCAGCCTAACCTTGCTTTCCCTCAGCTTCAAACTATGCCCCCTTGTCCTATTCCTAGACACCCTTATGGAAAGCCCCTCTGTAGCTGTCCTGCTGGGGCAAAACAAGCCCAGACTTGTTTACAATGCTGGTGCTCTGTTTGATTGGCAGGGTTTCAAGCATCTCTCCTGCCAGTGGTCTGTTTTGCCTTGAGGAGTGGTCGAAGGAGGTCTGCTCTGGGAGGGCTTAACTTCACTTGCTTCGAGGCTCTGCTCCTCCTCCTGCGGCCAGCGTTGTTGCAGCCTAGCCCCCCCGAGGACACCTGGCTCCCCCCCCGGCTTTTGCTTTCGATTTTAGCAGCGTGCTCAGGTCCTGCTGCCCTCTTTGCCTTGTGATTGCGCTGAGAACACAATTTGGAATTACGATTTCTTCAATTATTGCCTCAACGCAGTGTCTCGGGCTGATCAGCGAGTAAATTTAGCTATTAAATCAATTGGAATCTTTGGTTTTCCCACCAGTATCTCTGTTCAAGGACAAGGAGAATCCATCTTGTGACTGGCAGTGGCACTTGCTGCTCCTCACTCTCCAGTCTGAGTTATGTGTAGGATATGGGTATTTATATTTCTTTGTCCCTTCTCTAAATTGCTCTATAGGACTCCTATTGTACCTTTTTGTGTAAATAATTCCCAACTGGGTATTCGAACTTTTGGTAAATTGTAAATAGTTCATTCTTTTGGGGTGTGTCTTTATTTGGTATGGGAATTTATGTTAATAAAGTTTTAATATTTTCCTATTCCCACATACTAAATCTGAATATTCATAACAGCAGCCTTCCTGGAGGATCCCTTCAGATATTGGAAAGCAGCTCTAATGTCTCCCTGAGGTCCTCTCTTCTCTAAGCTGAACATCCCCAGCTCCCTTAGTCCATCCTTTTAGCAGAGGAGTGCCAGCCCTTGGATCATCTTTGTGGCCCTCCTCTAGATTCGCTCCAACAGTTCTGTGGCCTTCTTATGATGGGGGCACCAGAACTGGATGCGGCATTTGAGGTGGGGTCTTAACAGAGCAGAGTAAAGGGGCAGAATCACCTCTCTTGACCTGCTGGCTGCACTTCTCTCAATAAAGACTAGGATACGATTTGCCTTCTGCGCTGCATGACTGCACTGCCAACTCATGTTGAGCTTCTTCTCATCAATTAATCAATTCACCCAAGTCTCTTAAACTTTGGTGAAGACCTGACACTTATGGTAAGTGGTGAGAATAAATGATGACCTTCACCACTGAAAGACAAATAAAGATTTCAACAAAAGAAATATTATGTTCAGTTTTTAAAAATAATAAATCCTATGAACTCACATTATGGGGCAAAAGTTACCTTATTACTGCTGGCTGCTGGAAGGTTTTGTTTGCTCATTTAAGAATAGGAAAACTTATAACATCCTGCTGCAGGTAATTAAGAAAAAAAATTAATCACCATTAGAATCAGCTAGACAGATCAATAGCCTGACTCCATATGACAATTCCTGTTTTCAGTTCTTACTGAGTATACATTAAGATAATAGTCTTCTCAATAAATGGCCAGGGAGATAGGAAGGAAGTGAGAAGAGGGGTGTAATTGAAAAGTTTAAAGTGAAATTTCTGAGAACTGCCTCTTGAAAATCCTTTTAAAGTAAAAACTGTGAAGCTGTTATAGCTGATTAAATTGGCACATAGATTTTTAGCACCAATTTTCTACCCTAAGGTACACCTCTCTTGCTGGAAATCTGTATTTCAGCTCTATTTTCATTCCTTCCTTTCAAGAAGTTTGGTTGTACATCTTGAAGCACTGGTGGTACTTTGTAAGTAGCTCTTACAGAATGTCTTCAGTGATCTGAAGAGTGTTCTCATTTTGAAAATGCTGACCCAGTTATGCTATGTAAAAGCATTGAATATACATTTAAATCTAAAAACTTGAGGGAACCTTGTAAGTTGCCTGAAAATCACAACTAGTAATGGTATGGAACCATAAGGGTAAAAAGGTACAAGGAGGATTTACAGACAAGGGACAATGGGTGCAAACTGGAGCATAGGAGGTTTTATGTGAGCAGAAGAAGAAACTTTTTCACTGTCAGGGGGCTAGAGCACTGGAATAGGCTGTCCAGAGAGGCTGCAGAGTCTCCTTCTCTGGAGACTTTCAAAACCCACCTGGATGTGTTCCTGTGTGATCTGCCCTATGTCAGAAGGTTTTATACACACTGCAGGAATGGACTGACAGGAATCTTAAGCAATGGATAAATGTGAAATG
The DNA here is from genome assembly GCA_013396675.1 of Eubucco bourcierii. Classification (NCBI taxonomy): domain Eukaryota; kingdom Metazoa; phylum Chordata; class Aves; order Piciformes; family Ramphastidae; genus Eubucco; species Eubucco bourcierii. The sequence goes on along the minus strand of VWZE01003251.1, from coordinate 22,206 downwards.
TGACACCTTGGAAAGGAGAACTCCTTGCTACACACAAAGCAAGCTGAGGCTGCCTGGCTGGGGAGCAGATCAGCTGATAAGGACCTTAGGATCTCACACCACAGGAAGCGGGCCAGGAGCCAACAATCTGCCCTGGCAATGAGAAATGCCAGCAGCATCCTTGGCTTTATGAACCACAGCTGAGTCAGCAAGTTAAGTGAAACTACTATATGCCTTTACTTGACTTACTAGACAGCACTCAAGAGTGTTGCACCTAGTTTATTTAGCCCACATGCAATACATGCAATACACAGAAGATACTTGATGTTATAACTTCATCATTGTCAGTAAAAGACCATTCAGTAAGCTGGTAGCTGTAACACTTGTGTAACAAGGAGACACTGAGGGAAATTGGCTTATTCTGCCTAGAGAAGAGGTGGCTTCAGGTTCATCTAACAGCAGCCCTCCTATGAGGAGATCGTCAAGAAAACTGAACTAGCCTGTACCCAGCCATGCATGGTGGGAGGATGAAAGGTAATAGGCATAAGTCATAACAAAGAATTTCAACCTGGCCGTAAGAAAAGCCTTTTCCGCTATGAGAACAACCTGGCCTTGTAGCACGCTGCCAGACTGGCTGTTTCCAGTCTGAGAAGTTTCCATAACACAGCTGGTTAACACCATGTGCATGGCACTGAGGAGTCCCTCACAACAACACACACAAAAACCAAACAAACAAACAAAAAAAGCAGCAAGCCTTTGTTTCCTTTCTGTGCTATTTTATGGGTTTTTTTGTGTTTGGTATTTTTTCTCACGTTTACTTTGTATTTTAATTTCACCTAGTGGTGACCTTTTCACAATGCTTCTTCCTTGCGATAGGGAGTAGTGAGGTGTGGTAAGGTAAATCAATTTCAGTGAACAAGAGATTTTAAATTATGCTGTGATACACTCTGCCTTCCTGCAGAAATTCCCTTTGCTCCATTTTTTGTGGCGAAGCAGAGTATATGCCAAAGCCTCATTCCCAAACGCAAAACAAAACAATTGTTTCAAGACTGTCCTATGAAATGCAGATAACAAAACTGGAAAGAGGTAAAAAGTTGCATGACAGTTTAAAAAAGACATTTCAATGCTCAGAAAACACAAGAAACAAACCAGATATTTCAGAATTCTGAAAAAAATGTTCACACGTGAGAAGAATAAAGCCTGAGCACAGTAGTTTCTGCTTCAAAGGTTTTTTTCATGATTGTGCCAAGTCCACCTGTTTCTGTGAAATGAGTCATGCTAAATGACTATACTGAAAATGTTTTAAAAAAAAAAGAAATCCCTTGGCTAGATGAATGTTTCCCTTAGAGAAAGATTACCAATAAGCACATTTTTCAAACAGTAGATGAAATTATTACCTACAACCTTAAGATTTCCTCAAGTCTCAATCGACCCTCTCCACACTCTGACCTGCAAGTAGAATATGAACCTCTTTTAAAAGTACACAAAATAAACCAGTCAGTCAAAAACTTGTGTATAATTGTGCAAACACCTGATTTAATGCACAGCCCACTTCTGAATGCACAGGTACCACTACTCTTACACTTCCCATACATTCCAACCTACAGCTTATTGACATCTAAACTTCTTTGTTGTAGCATATGCTCCTCCCAGGCACTAAGACAGTGAAAACAGAACCACTCTAGCCAGGAATCCTTTATCCGCTGAGATCGTTCCTCCTTTTAATTATCAAGACACCTCTAATGCCCAGAATATGCATCCAACCATGTTTAGTCACCCAGTAACCAATAACTGTTCAAATGAGTGATCACTGCCTGCTGATGTGGAACTAAATAACCCATTAAGCACATCATTGTGCAAAGCAGTTGTCACATCACAAATTGCTGATCTGATTCTGCTTTAAGAGGCGAATAGCCTTTATTACTAAGCAAGCTCCCCAAGTGAAATGAAATTAAACATCACTACTCCCCAACTCCTAACAGTGTTCTTAAGAACACACATCTCTTGTTTCTGAAAAAATTACATTATTTTGTTACAATTATAACAGATGCTAAAGAGAATAATCAGCTGCTTTTAGTTCTGTGTACACTGTCTGTTCTTACTGACATAAGAAAAGTATTGGGGTTGTATCTGAAGTGGTTTCTTTAATTTGGGGAAGTTTCATAGCAAAGTTATGTGACACAAGGCACCATAGAATCATAGGATGAATCATAGAATAGCTTAGGTTGGAAGGGATCTTAGAGATCATCTACTCTAACCTCCCTGCCATGGGCAGAGACACCTCTTAACTAGACTCAGCTGCTCAAGGACTCATCCAACCTGGCCTTGAACACACTCCCAGGCAGGGGGCATCCACAACCTCCCTATGCAATCTATCCCAGTCTCACCACCCTTGTGCTGATGAACAACTTCTAAAATCTATTCTAAACCTACTCTCCCTCAGCTTCAAACCATTCCCCTTTATCCTGTCTCCAGATACCCTTCTGAAAAGTCCATCTGCAGGCTTCCTGGAGGATCCCTTCAGATATTGGAAGGCAGCTCTAAGGTCCCCCTAGAATCTTATCTTCTCTAGAGTGAACAGCCCCAGCTCCCTCAGCCTGTCCTCATAGCAGAGGAATCATCATAGCTCTTGGATCATCTTTGTGGCCCTCCTCTGGATTTGCTCCAACAGCTCTGTGTCCTTCTTACAATGGGAAGGAACACCAGAACTGGATGCAGTATTCAAGGTGGGGTCTTACCAGTGCAGAGTAAAGAGGCAGAATCACCTTTCTTGACCTGCTTGCCACACTTCTCTTGATGTAGCCTATTCCCCTCTAACAAATCAAATGAGGAATTTTTTCAGATTAATAGTTTACCTTTGGATATATTTTCGCAACATGCATTCTTGACAGGTTGTGCTGGGCAGTAAAACAAAAGAGGAGCTTTCCAACATAAAATGACACAGAGAGAGATTATATGCATGAAAATTTATCAAAACCTGACTTAAGAAATTTGGGTTTTTTCCAAAAGCCTAAAGTGAACCTTTCATTAGGGGAACACAACACAGACATTCTCCTTTATGGTGCAACAACATGTTATGTAATTGGAAATGGCTACCATATTTTTCCCTTCCCTCTCCCATCTTGTTGTTCTATTCACTGGTCTAATTCAGACTAACTCATTCAGGTTTGTTTTGGTTTTTTTTTTTCATTCTTCACATTTTCTAGCACTCTAATTATTCTAGTTGCCATAAATCAGTGTGTTTCTTTCAACAACTGGGGAATTTTGGAGGTACCCACTGCTCATCTTGGGATTATAAACCCCCACTTCCCTTACTTTTAACTAAAGAAGTACAAAAAAATCAGAATAACTGCAGCCAATTTTAACTCAATAAAATCTTGCCTGGCTGCATGGGGTGATATTAATGTTTCAGAGATCTCCAGCAATATCTGACTTGACCAGTAAGTGAAAAGTAAGAACTAATGAATCTAAATACAAATTAATCATAACCATCCTAAATTCCATCAGTAAATGAAGCCAATCAGCAATATTTTTAGCATATGGGAGTGAATTTTTAAAAGGAGGGGGAAAATATTTTTTTATTAGATCAGAATGGAATACAAAGACTTCTTTCATATGAGAAAACAAACAAAACAACAAATGAACAAAAAACCCCAAACACCACACCACAAAAAAAAACCCAACACAAAACTGATAAATACTAGTTAGAAGACTATTAACGAAATTAACTTGGTTTGTCATTGGGGGTTGCCTGCTTGTAATTGTAAGTTTTTGTACAAACTGCTCAGGCATGTGAATAATCTCAGAAAGATCATTTCACAGCCAGTTAAGTAGTGGGCTAGATCTGGTTTCAGATCTCCCAAAGAGTTTAATTTGGCAATGAGAATAAACTTCCCTAATAAACTAATGCAATTGATGTAATGGCTAAGGTATTGCAACAGGAGAATCATAGAATGTCTTAGGTTGGAAAGGACTTCAGAGATTATCTACTCCATCCTCCCCACCACAGGCAGGGATGTCTCCCAACTAGAATCGGCTGCTTAAAATCTCATCTGACCTCGCATTGAAAGCCCCCAGGCAGAAGGCAGCCACAACCTCCCTGGGAAGCCTATTCCAGAATCTCACCATCCTCATACTGGAGAACTTCTTCCTAAGATCCAGTCTAAACCTACTCTCCCTCATCTTCAAGTCATTCTCCCTTGTCCTATTGCTAGACACCCTTACAAAAAATGCCTCTCCAGTTTTCCTGTAGGGTCCCTTCAGGTATTGGAAGGGTTTCTAAGGCACACAAATTACAGTTTGTACACATATGCATAAATGCAACAGCTTCAGGGAGGTCTTTTACTCTACATTACTAGCCCTGTGGCCAGAAAAGGGCCCTGAGGTGTATGTCCCCATTTCCACAAGCCAGCGCTGTAAGACAAAGATGAAACCACGCTGCTTTCAAGAATCAGCTAAGCACTTCAAAGTCTAAGTCTCTGCCATGAATAATTAAAATAATGATTATTCATTTATATTAATCTGCAACTCACAAAACGTGAGGCAGCAGAACAACAGAGGTCTGTTCTGTTTATTAGGTGAACCTGTATTTCAAACAGTACAATAGGAAGCAGAGCTTATGCTTCCATGAAGTGTCAAAAGCCATGCAGAGCAGCCTCTTCTGCAGTGCTCGCCTTTATACAGAGAGAACACACAATGTGCTTTAATGGCACTTGCTGGTAAAAGGAAGTCTTGAGAATAAGCTGAATAAGAGAGAAGCATGGATTTCTCAACATAACGGCAAAACAATCAAGCTTACTTCTCTGATGTGATGATGTCTCTGTGGTTAGAGAAGTAGAAGTTTTTGAATGCTTTCACATGATCTCCTTCCTTTAAAAAAACTAGAAAAAAAATTGATTCTGGATAAGCCTATGACAGTGTTCACACATAACAGATTAGAGAAGTATGCTCCAAAAATAGTTACCAAAATTTGGTAACTCATCAAGTAGAATTCAACAGGCATCTCCACTAGGCCATGTATTTTCATGAGAGCTGTACAATAGAATAGAGGGCTTACTAAATCTAGAAGGGATATGGTATTCTTGAGAGAATGTGATTGCAAAGCCAGTGTTAAAATGTAATATAATCTTGACAAATGGATGAGAAAGAAAAACAGCACAGTAGGAGCAAATGCAAAGTACTGAACTTAGGAAAAATCAACTGTACAAATAAGAGATGAGAACTAAGTGGTTAAGCAGGAGCTCTACAGAAAAGCATGAAGGATTACAGTGGATCATAGTCTAAAAGGGAAATAGTAATATCACATTCTTGCACACAAGGCACCTACATTAAGTATCTGCAGAAGCAAGCCATATGAAATGAGCTGTCTATTCAACTCAGCGTTGATAACTCCACTGGAAGTACTGTATGCAAGGCACTTACACAAGTAGGTAAAGCAGCTGAAGAAAAAGATCACAACAAGCATAAGAATGATATGAAAGAAACTCTCTTACATACACAAGAAACAAGGAGGAAGAGACAACTTGTTGCCCACATCCTTGGTAGATCAGACAAGAAATGCTTTAACCTCCCATATAGAGACATGTGGGGTAGACTTTAGGAAGAACTTTCTAAAATTAATGAAGGAGTGTAATAGACTGCTTGAAGACACCAGGCAGCTTCCAGGTGTGGATGTTTCTAAGAACAGGGAAGATAAATTAACATTAGCTAAGAATTACTTGAAGTTAATCCTGGTCTTCAGAGGAAACAGTACTGACAGAGTACCACTGTGCTTAAATTACTGAACTGCATGAAATGCAAGCAAGATTCCAGTTTATAAACACTACTACCAAAGTATTTTTCAGAGCAAAGATACCTCATTATGCACAGATCATACTATGGAACACCCGCTAAGGTCTTTACAAAAACCGTAAACACAAATTGTTATGTAGAGAAATGATATTTTAGCTGCAATTGGTGTAAATGCTGACAATACATGAACAGACATCCCACAGTCATTGTGCATATTTCTTCATTAATGCAGTACACTATTGTTAATTTGCTATAGGAGCTGTTGTTGCTTTGAAGCTGAGAAGAGGACTGGGAACATTTAATGCAATGAAAAAGTCAGATTCACGCAACTAAACAGATTTTGCACATTAACTAGTCATAGATTCTTGATTCATACAGGAAAATCACTTTTGCATACAGTCATACATTCATGTTACTCCAATTTACTTACACAAATTCATCTGCTTTAATTTATGTGTTAATCAGATACCCAGTAAACTATGCAGAACCAGTTCAGTCACCCGAACTCTAAAATTTTAACTTACCCTAATTAAAAAAAAAAACCATAACCTAGTTATTGATTTTATTTAAATTTTTGTTTTCTTCTACAGAACTGCTAATATATTAGCATTTTTACATATACAACCAGTATGGATATTATGGTGTACTTACATAATGCAGTGCAAGGTTTCCTATTGCTAATCACTGAGCTACCACAGAAAATACTTCTGCTTGCTAAATATCTCTTTGGGATCATATAACGACACATAATTCAGATATAGTGTATTAAGTGTGCAGAGAACCTAAACAGTCCTGTTCGCTAGCTTTTAAGTGCTTGCTTTTAAAACATTCACAGTTTTTCAGGGTAATATTAAAATATGAACAAAGGCAAAGTAAGAAACAGAGAAGAGAATAAAATCAAGTGCCAACATCAACAGATGTTAAAATTTAGCATTTAAAAGAAAATGTCACAAGTAAGAAACCCAACCCAAATATGGGGTGGGAAAGAGTAAAAGCCAACCTCAAAAAGTTACAAGACAGGAAATAACCAGTCATGAATGCTCAATGAGCTGTGCCATATCACGAGATCAGAAGAAGATACAACACAGACTGAGATGGGTAAATGAGGCCTGCTGCTCACAATGGTGGTATGACCCTCATCTATTTCCCCTTTTAATTGTATTGATAAACTCTTATTTCTCTGTCATACAATGTACCAGGAGTCAGACCTTCAAGCATAGTAATTGCCACAGTCTACTGATTTGAACATCTATGCTTATTTCCATAAGCAAAAGCTTATGGCTTATAAATTTCACGTGTATCTCTTCACAGTGCCCCACTGTTCAGAGGTGTGCTCTGCCAGAGATTAAAATTACTTTAAACTGTGTTTTCAATTTCAAGGCATTTTAAGTCAAGATTCCCCCCCCTCCCCCCCCCAACTAATTAGTTGGCAGCTATTCTACACAATAACTAGAGTGTCACTAATAGAAGCAGACACTGTCTGGAAAAAAACATGCTGTTAACTTCAGAAAACACAGTTACTGAAAAGCTGAACTAAAAAGTAAAAGCACTGAACAAAATTGGTTCTGTTCTAACTTAAACTAGGACACTGATCCACTATATCATGCTGAACCATGTCTACAAAAAATGTAAGTTTCTATTTTCATAAAGAATTCTGCCCAACCTCCTGAATGCCAAGTTTGCTTGTACTTTCTATAATCATTTTATGCAGACTACCCTCTGGACACCAAGGCAACAGGGCTCTCTGAGTAACAAACAAGTTTTATGTTAATGTTACTGCTCTAATTTTCTAATAAATAAAGTACTTATTAGAGCAAACAGTAAGAGGGCCTCAAAAGCTAGTAGCTAAATTGCACTGCAGGAATGGTGCTCTAAAACTGCAATTTCAACACACTCTATGCTCTACAGGATGTACAGCACTCCCTTTCTGCAACACACTTCAGTATCAATACACACTGACTTTGTTGATACTGAATATAAAGGTCTCTTTTCTCTCTTTTTAAGAACAGACAGTAAGTCCCAACAGTTTTCAGGTAATTAGGTAGTATCTGGTTTATCAGTCCCTATGGAGTCCTTTCAGGTAAGCAGTACTTAAAAATACTGTCTTCCATTTATCAAGCTCAGTAGCTCAGGGAGGATTTTTTTTTTAATTCTCCAAAGAATGTTCTTTCAAGGTTTCTGTGGGTTTGTTTTGGTTTTTTTTTTCCTGAGGAATTTTCCTGTCACTCCTATGCCTCCTTACTTGGTATGCCCTCCTGCCTTCATCAGCTCCACATTCCAATTCTGAGCACACTTTCCAAAAAATAATACAGCTTAGGTTCTACAAGCAACATTTACAAAACAAACAAACCAAAAACACACGAAAGGACGATTGACAGCAAAACCTGAACTCAAACCTACCTATGGAATAAAAAGAAATCAGAAAAATTTTAACCAAAAAGACTATTTCCAGCTAAATAAATAATTTTATCCCAAATTTTTTTCACTCTCACGCCACTGCATGAAGCAAGGACATGCACGACAAGAGGACCAAATTTTACAGTTACACCAGTTTTACAGAACAGAATGATAGAGACCACAGCACTGCTGTTTCATTCTTGTCACAGTCAAACTGAGATAAAAATCTAACACATACTTATTATTATATTTCTGAAGTCAAATTATGTATTGAATGCATTTGTAGTGTACCTCATTGCTTTTTTGCATCATGCTAAAAACAGTCAATTCTATCATTAAATGATTCCCAGTAAAAATAACAAAAAGTGAGAAATTTCAAATACAGATGATTATGATCAGTAGAATAAACCTGTGTCCAAATTTACAGTGAACAATCACAGAATCACAGAATGCCAGGCTGGAAGGGATACCAAGAATCATCTGGTCCAATCTTCTTAGATGATAGTGTAGTTTAAATGAGTTGGCCCACTTGAGTCTTAAAACTGTCCAATGTAGGGGAATCCACTGCTTCTCTTGGAACTTGATTCCAGTGAAGTACTTTGAGACAGAACTGGCACTGCTGCTGGCAAGGCTGATTTCAGAATCAGAACCATAGCCTGAGCCATTAACACTTCTGAGAAACTGTAGGTTTCATTTCCGTGCTTCTCACTCTCTCCAATGAACAAATTGTCAGGATACACTTTTAGAGTACCTACAATTTGTAACACTTTTGCAGGCCTCACAGTTTTAGTTCCAGAAATTTGGTTCTTCCTTTTTTATTTAAAAAAAAAACAAAAACAAACAAACAAACAAAACTGTATTAAGTCCATTTCTCTGTGAATATAATTTATATTAGACAGTAAGTAGCAAATGGCAAAGAAGGAATATACACTACTTTTTCTTGCTATTAAAAAAAAAAAACACTTCAGCAAAAAATTTACTGTTACAGAAAAAATACTCTTTTGGGCTTAAGTCTCCAATGAGCCACTAAATGAGAGCTACCAAACCATTCTGCAAAGTTATGTTTCCTGAAGGAGAGGGATTATTTTGTGAACAATTAAAAATATAAGCATATGTGGCATCACTGCTATGTAATCATAAAGGGGACACAGAGCTGTTGGAGCGAGTCCAGAGAAGGGCCACAAAGATGATCCAAGGGCTGGAATGCCTCTGCTATGAGGACTGGCTGAGGGAGCTATGGTTGTCCAGCCTAGAGAAGAGAAGACTCCAAGGGAACCTTAGAACAGCCTTACAATATCTGAAGGGATCCTCCAGGAAGGGTGTCGAGCAATAGGACAAAGGGGAATGGTTTTCATCTGAGGAAGAGTAGGTTTAGACTGGATCTTAGGAAGAAGTTCTTCAGTAAAAGGATGGTGAGACTCTGGAACAGGTTTTCCAGGAAGGTTGTGGGGGCGTTCAAGGCCAGGTTGGATGAGGCCATGAGCATCTGAGTCTAGTTGAGAGATGTCCCTGCGTATAGCAAAGACGTTAGAGTAAATGATCTCTTGAGGTCCCTTCCAACCTAAACCATTCCATGCTTCTA
>VWZE01003251.1:757-12450 GCA_013396675.1 Eubucco bourcierii | reverse complement strand
AAAAAAAAAAACACTTCAGCAAAAAATTTACTGTTACAGAAAAAATACTCTTTTGGGCTTAAGTCTCCAATGAGCCACTAAATGAGAGCTACCAAACCATTCTGCAAAGTTATGTTTCCTGAAGGAGAGGGATTATTTTGTGAACAATTAAAAATATAAGCATATGTGGCATCACTGCTATGTAATCATAAAGGGGACACAGAGCTGTTGGAGCGAGTCCAGAGAAGGGCCACAAAGATGATCCAAGGGCTGGAATGCCTCTGCTATGAGGACTGGCTGAGGGAGCTATGGTTGTCCAGCCTAGAGAAGAGAAGACTCCAAGGGAACCTTAGAACAGCCTTACAATATCTGAAGGGATCCTCCAGGAAGGGTGTCGAGCAATAGGACAAAGGGGAATGGTTTTCATCTGAGGAAGAGTAGGTTTAGACTGGATCTTAGGAAGAAGTTCTTCAGTAAAAGGATGGTGAGACTCTGGAACAGGTTTTCCAGGAAGGTTGTGGGGGCGTTCAAGGCCAGGTTGGATGAGGCCATGAGCATCTGAGTCTAGTTGAGAGATGTCCCTGCGTATAGCAAAGACGTTAGAGTAAATGATCTCTTGAGGTCCCTTCCAACCTAAACCATTCCATGCTTCTATGATAATTTAATCCCTAAAATGGGAAGAAGTAAAGTTTAAGGTAGTATGTAAATCAAAATTGTTCATGCCACCCATGTCTGCACAAAGCAAATTGGTGTCTCTGTCTGAACCTGTAACCCCAGCATTGAGAGACTTTGATAGTGAACCATGTAACAACTTGCTGCAGAGAAGTTCTTAATCCACAGCCTAAAGTTGCAATGCCTAAAGCTGTACATCTTGGGCAGCTGATAAAGCAGATTTGCCAGGATGGATAATTGCAGTTATATTGTAATGGATACAGTATGCGGTTGACACTTTAACCATTGGGCCCTGTATCAATGTTTCTGAAACCATTCTCTGTTTTTCTCTATATATACCCATAAAGTCTTGTTGTTGGTGGGTTGGGGTTTTTTTTTTTTCTTTCTTTCTTTCTCTTTTAAAACCCAGCACAGTGCAACATCTTTCCCGTTAGCTGATGTTTTACAAACTGGAAACCTAAGGCAAACTTAGGTTTCTTGGTTTCTTTTTTAAACAGAAAAATAATCAAAAAGAGAAGATGGGTCATACAGCCATGTACTGCACATAGCCATGCAAGCAGAAATGTAGCAAGCAATGGTAAAAGTATTCTAGACTAGGTAGTTGCATGCAGCTTGCTTTTATAAATAGGATTTAGCATACACTATTGCTTGCCCCATTGATTCTCCCTTACTCTCTTAACACTAATCTATAAAAGATAACAAATGGACTGTAAAGCCAGACTTGGCTTAATAGGGACCTAGATAACACTGCTTTCAACAGAAGGTTGAACCAGATGATTTCCTGAGTTTCCTTCTTTCTGTGAATCTGTGAATGTTTCTCTTCTCTCCCCTCGTTGACAAGTACATAATGTGAGTAAAATGCGTGACACTAAAAAGTAAAATTTGGTTCAAAAAATACTGCAGTCTTTTTGGTATAGAAAGAAGACTGGACAAAAGGGGTAATACTGAACAGTGTTAAAAGTCTTTAAAATTATGGAGAAAAAAAAAAAGGCATAAACATTAAGATACAGTAACTACAGGCTTGAATGTGGTTCTACCCAAGTGGTGGGTTCTTGGCATTCCTTTGGAGTGCTTATTAACATTTTTTCATACCTAGATTTAACTGCTTTAGAGTGGAAAGAAATCTTCAACCCTAGACCTCTACAAGATGTAGCCTGGCATCAAGTGCTTTCCCATATGCTTCCACAGGAAATTAGAGAGTCCATTCCTCCATGACATACAGTAAATAAGATGAAAATTCTACATATTCTTGCTTGAAAGAGGACACCTGTATTTGACACTCAAATACTACAGCATAAAATCATATAGTACCTGGATGTAAAAAAAGCAATTTGGAAATTTCATATATGGGAATGAAAGAAGCACTTATTTTCCCACCCACTATTTCTTGTATATGCAAAATGAACCCATAATCTAAAATTAGCGATCTCCCTGTAACAATGAAGTTAATGGCTGGAGCATGGGAACACGGGCAGCAGTCAGAAGGATATACAACAAACCAAAAAAGCTTACACCTTGTTAGTCTGAAAGTGCAGCAGTGTAGAAGGACAAAAGCCAGGAAGTTTCTCTTATCTTTTGTTCAGAAGAAAAAAAAAAAAAAAAAAAGACTGACATTCTTCAAGTACCTGCTGACTCCAATTCAAAGGTTTAAGCAAAACGTACCTAAAGATCTGGGAGGAGAAGGGCCTCCCTCCTTGGGTGTAAAAATGTTTCTCTGTACATGTCCTTTGTCTGAGATTAAAAAGGAAAGCATCTGCTGCTTCTTCTTCTGTCTTACTCCCTCTACCTGAGATGTGAACACACCATCTGTTATTAAAATCAATAAAGGAATCTGGTTTTGCGCTAAAAAAGTTTTAAGACACCTCAACTCTTAAGAACACAGACCTGTTATGACAATCGTAATACTAAACAAAAAAGATTTCTTTGGGTAACAACTTGCCAACACATTCAACAAAGCGGGATGAAAACAAAAGAGTGGGCTATACTGCTGAGCAGCTTTTTGCTTTATAAAGCAACAAAACCATTATACAGAGAACTAGAACAGTCATCTGATTTGTTGAAGATATTCAAGACCTTAAAATAACGAAATTGGCAGAAAATCAGACCTTTGAGAGTCTGTTATATTGCTGATAAACATGAAATAAAAGCAAAATTATGCTTGTTTCCCAGAAAACAGGAGTCAGTTTTATTTGTTTGGAAATACAAACTGACCTGGTACGAAATGGAGTTGAGCATTTAAAAAATCGTCATCATGTTGAATTGAGAAGTGTGCAGAATGTGCCCCAAAACTGATTCAGCACAGAGCTGTTTGACAAAACACCTCCAAGGTCAATCCATATTAACAATAATGACTGAGTTTCTGATGGTAATACAAGTACAATAGAAACAAGTATTTCACAGAATCACAGAATGGCTTATGTTGGAAAGGACCTTAAAGATCATCTACTACAACATCACCACCACAGGCAGGGACACCTCTCAACTAGAATTGGCTGCTCAAGGACTCATTCAACCTGGCCTTGAACACTCCCAGGGGAAAGGTATCCACATCCTCCCTGGACAACCTATTCCGAAGACTCATCACCCTCATACTAAAGCACTTCTATCCTGCCTAAACCTACTCTCCCTCAACTAAAAACCATTCCCTCTTGTCCTGTTGCTAGACACTCTTCTGAAAAGTCCCTTCCCAGCCATCCTGTAGGTACTGGAAGGCAGATCTAAGGTCACCCTGAAGCCTTCTCTATGCTGAACAAATCCAGCTCTCTCAGCCTATTGTAATAGCATAGATGTGAGTTCTATAACATGAGATCAATTCCCAGGTGTACCATGGTGTAAAGAACACAGACATTTTTTGGAAAGTATGTATGTAGATAAATTAAGACATGAAATGCAGCCGATGTGGAATAAGTTTTCTCCATTGCAGTTGGTGATTTTGACTTGAGATGTTAAAAAAAAAAAAAAAGGTAATATGGTAGGGGCAAATATCTGGTAGGAGGTTTAACTTGTGATTGTGTATATTTCATCACAGCACCAAATAGTTCCATCTTTTCTCTTAACAACGTTTCCAATTACACTGTGTGACTTGGAGTAACAATGTGAAAAAGGAACAAGCACCAAACCACTCTTAACAAACAACAGGCACTTCTTCTAGTCCCTCTTTGAAAAGAGATCAGATGTTACATCTTTTTCCAGTCACACTGCATCTAGGTACATCCATCTTTGAGTAAAAGGACTGTCAGAATAAGCAAGAAATGCCCCATTTCAAGAAAGTAGGGTGTGGAAACATCTGCTTGGGCACAACAGGTACAGAGCGTCTTTTTTTCCTGAATGAGAAGAAAAGAAAATTCTCTGCTGGTTAAACAAAAATGACAACATAAGAAGTACTATGTTGATACCAGAAGTCTAGGGCATAAGGCAGCAAAAGAGAACACGCACAAGAAAATTCCTGCTTTCTGCCAGGGAAGTTGACAAAAGAAGGAAAAGTCAGCTCTGATCTACTTAAGTCAGAAACTACAATAAAGTAATGAGAGGTGCAGGTCTAACTGGCTTACAAACTACCACTGCAGAAGTTCTTCCTCTTGAGCAACTGTGGTAGAATAGAAAAATGAAGAAAAAGGGATATAACAAACTTCCCCATATCTATTTGCATTAAGTTACAGATGAACAACAATGAAGTTTACCAAGACTACATGAATTGCTCTTTGTCTTTCCTCCCCCTCAAGTTTTAGGGCTCTCTTGGGAAAACAAACTATTACAATATTACGGTAGAGGTCTTTTCTCAAATGCTTCCCTGTGTTTTCTCTTAGCTTTTAAATAAAAGGTTCAAGTCATGTGTGCTATTGCCTGTGTCTGACAGGATCTAACTCATTCCTCTTGAGAAAGTAAAAAAAGGTTAAAAAGTCTGCATGTGTAGGATAATTCTGTCAGTATTTATTTATTTTAAACTAGATGCTTATTAACTGGCTAAAACAGAAAGGTTTTTACCACTTAGTGTCCTCCTTTCCAAGAAGTCTATGTTCTGAAAATTCGTGTAACTCTGCTGGACATATGAGATCAAAGTCTGCTCTGGTAGTTCTTATTAAGAGAAATCAAGTGTACTGAAGAGCTCACAAGCTTTGTTAAGAATGAACTGGTACATTTCTTTAAAACAGGGTGTAAAACTAATCAGATTTTGCAACCAGAAAAAGGAGAAAAAGGGAACCAATCTCAAGCATATTCTGAGTTAACCAAAATATTTTAAAGAGCATCTTGCTGTAGACAGCTGAAAGTGTAGTTTGATTTGGAAAAGGAAATTAAAATCTGCACTAAAAAATTATTAGCTATAGAAACAGGAACATAAAAAAATGAAATGGGGGTGCAGTGAGGATCTCATTGAAACAGAACTATCTAGGTATGACGGAAAACCAAAATGAATGCTTTGCCTCAGTTTTCAGGGAGGACTGGAGAGGCACTAGAGGTGGAGATCACATACAACATGGTGCAGATAATGGCTGCTCAATGGTACTAAAGGCACAGCCTGCAAAACAGACCTTAAAAATTCCTAACACTATACACTCTGAGGGAGGCTGTAGTCTCCATGCCAGAATTCTGAAGGAGAACATGGGGGACACATCCAGCAGGAAGGAGCTTTCAAGAAAGAAATCCAAATGATGCACTAAATCGGAAAAGTCCTACAATCTCAATAAACACCTCTCATAACATTAGGGAACAGATTCCTCATCTGCTGTTTCCATGAACACAGAGCATAAAAAGCATTTGGAATAGACTAGAAGAACATTTTGCCCTCTTCTTGCTCTCAGGAAAACTCATACCAATTCACTTCTTTTCCAATAAAAACAAATAATTCTGTGAAACTTTGACAAGGTGAATTCTTTCCCAGTGTTCTTGGTGTACTTCTGCCGAGATGACTTTATTACTGGGTCAGCTATCAGTAATTATTATTCATTTGAAGTAATCTCTGCTTCCATTCTGCTTAACATCCTAACAGAATATCATTAGCTGTTACTTCAGTTCAACTGCCTTCACATTCCTCAATAAACTCCTCTTTCATAGAAAGGCTCCCTGGTTTTTCAAAAGAAGTTCTAGCATCTATCTTAACAATATGTCACAATTCATATTGTCTCAAAACCTGCCAGTTGTTTCCCTTGACATTCCTATGCATTTCGCATGCCAAAATTCTTGTCTTTAAATCTGCTATCTATCCTGTAGATAGTAAGACCAATATTCTGACTGAAACACTGTCCAGATAACACCTCAAGGATTCTGTGCAAAATCAAGCTCCCAAACCCTCTGCAATTTAATAAAAATAAGATGCTTCAAGGTTCAAGAAATGACTGAGGAATGCAGACACTGATAAGCACACACAGCTTTATGCCCTGGATCAAATACCTGATGATTTCAAATCAACAGCTGCCACTGGATGAATTAATCCTTGTGAATGAAACAATGAAAACCATCTTAAAAGAAATGTCATGCAGTTCCAGAGGAATTGCTATTACAGCTGTTCCAGAGGCACAGCCACTACTCTACCTTCCACTACTGAGTTATTCACGTTATACCTGCAGGACTGGAACGAATGTATTAACTCCCTCATTCACCTTAAACCATGCAAAATGCTGCCCACCACTACGTGCTTCAGCCTTCTTTAACCAATTCTGTACTTCTCTGTTCAAAATTACTTATTCGCCATACAGTAATTCCCCTTACTGCCCACATTATCTACCATTACTCTGTCATAGCTTTTTGTGTAAGAGCATGAAAGACTGAGATTATCTCACTTCACTCTTTTTCTAAGGAAAAAGGGCAGTAAAATAATAACACTCTCGCTGAATTGGAGAAGAATACAGAAAGGTTGCAAGAACGGTATATATGAATGCTTAACACCTAATGCAGATGCAGGATACACAAGAATTCCCCCAAAACCTTCCCCCAGCCAACCAAACAAACAAAAAACAAAACAAAACAAACAGTGCTGATTTTCTCCCATCCCCCGTTGTCTCCCAATTGCGGAAATTCACTGCGGGTCCTCCTACATAGTTACGTAGTTACCAGATAAAGATCCCTCTGAACAGTTAGAGAGGCAGGGAGAAAACAGAGCGAATTGACATTGCTGCTTACTTTTAAAGTATTTGCAGGATTATGGGATTGAATAACGTAAGTAGGATATCTGGGTGCGACTAGTTTGTCTCCTGGGACAGATCTTGGTCTCTGTAGTTTTTTTAGGGAGTCTGGGATAACCTAGAACCCCTCAAACCATGACAACAGAACAATGGTTAAGTTTGGACAATGAAAAGCATATCTGATAGCTATCATTAACAACAGCATTTGACAGCATTTTCCAGTTAGGAGCTCTACATTCTCTCTACGTAATTACATGCTTGAAATGCTTCCTGAGGAACTGATCTAGAGTTTCTGCTTTTACTTTGATGTCGAAAAATTGCCCGCCATGAATCAATGTCCTTGTTCATTTACACTTCTCAACTACATTTTGATCAACACTTTCAGCTTTGCAATCCCCTGTAATCAGCAATGCCCCATTCTTTGGCACTGTATCACTAAGCCCCTATAAGTTGGCTGCAGAGTGCTTTTATTTCCTCACCTTGGCTGCTGCAGTACCAGCATGCATCTGAATAACCATCAGATTTACTAAAGCTTCTTACAGGCACCCTGAAATGAAACTGGCACTGTCTAGAATGTATCTAATTAGGAATGCAAATACATCTTTACTCAAAAAATTAATGTCAGGGTTTGCTCAGCACTCTCTTCGTGCTGACAGTCAGTGTCTCCAAGGGGTGGTGGAGCAGATATTTCACCAAACCTTAAAACCCCTCTCGTGACAGTAGCTGAATAATGGTGTTCATTAAGCAGAAAGCTGTACGTGTCCTTTTTAATGAATTAATTTTACTTCTTTTTTTCTGATCTCCTGAGCTTATGTCAGGACTCTGCAATTGCTGGACTGTTGAATACATCCAAATACAGCTGAACACACTTCAAGACACTCTGACTGCCAAGGCAAACATGTACATTGCTTAGGATAGTTTTCAGTACAGGTGGAGGCAGACTCTTAGTCCATTGGTCGTAACTTCTGCAGGTCAGAGAAGAAGGAGGAGGATAATCTCTTTACAGCTTCCTGTACAGCCACCAAGGTAATTTCTGATACTTTCTTTTTAATTTGCCTTGTCAAATTGAACTTGCAAAGAGGAAGACGGCACTGAGAGGAATCATCATATTAATACTATTCATTTAGATGTTGTGTAATGACTGCCTGCATGCATCACAGAGAGTAAGATAGCTGAAGAGTCTTCTGCAGAGCAGTGGTTGCATTTTCATAAAGACTGAAGCATTGTGAAACTCCATTTCCCCAAAATGGAAAACTTCATAAAGTAATAGTCATTATCATCTGAATTTCAAGCCTGAGAAGACTGGACATATAGATGACTTAGATTTCACTGGGGAAAAGAGAGAAACAACTTTGTAATCTTAAAAAAAAAAAACAATTTGTCCCTCAGTCACTGAGGGAAGGTGGGACAAGCAACCAGTGACAGAACAAGGGGACACAGTCTTAAGTTGCGCCAGGGGAGGTTTAGGATGGATGTTAGAAAGAAGTTTTTCACAGAAAGAGTGATTGACCATTGGAATGGCTGCCCAGGGAGGTGGTAGAGTACCCATCTCTGGAAGTGTTTAAAAAGAGACTGAAAGCGGTAATTGTTGCCATGATTTAGTTGATTAGATAACATTGGGCTTGATGATCTCAAAGGTCTTTTCCAACCTGGCTGATTCTGTGAGCATTAAACAGAACTCAGTTGATTACTTCCAGTCCAAATGGGACTGGAATTAAACCCACCCAGTAGCATCTGCGTAGTGCTAACATTATTCACAATCTAACTGCATGAAATAGCTGAGACTGCCTACCAGGATATTTCAAACGTGAAGGAGGCAACTTTGAATCTTCTCATGATGCACTTCCGAAGACTGACTGCTTCCTCAGCAAATAGAATAATGTTCAAAACTCCACTAATGTGACATACTGGAACAGCCATGGTGCTCATCACACACATGTGATTTTTCTTGGCATGTACTTGGTTTCATTGTTTGATCTTGCTTCTACTGTAAAAATGTACTTTAGAAATGTACAGAAAAGAAGTTTCAAAATTCCCTGATCGGTAGCAAAATTACATGCTTTAAAGTAAGTGATTCTGAGAATATATAATCAAAAAGCGTTTTTAAGCAGAAATGGATCCAGCTTCAAATGATCTCAAAATCACAGAATTAAAAAGGTTGGAAAAGATCTTCCAGATCATTGAGTCCAATCTATCAACAAATACCTTGTAATTAACTAAACCATGGCACCAAGTGCTTCATCCAGTCTCCTTTTAAACACCTCCAGGGACGGTGACTCCAACACCTCCCCCGAGCAGCCCATTCCAATGGGCAATCACTCTTCCTGTGAAGAACTTCTCCCTAAAGTCCAGCTTAAACCTGCCCTGGTGCAGCTCCAGACTGTACCCTTGTTCTGTCACTGGGTGCCTAGAAGAGGAGACTGACCTCTGCCTGGCTACAATCTCCTTTCAGGTAATTCTAGAGAGTAATATGGTCTCCCCTGAGTCTCCTCTTCTCCAGGCTGCACAACCCCAGCTCCCTCAGCCACTCCTCGTAGGGCTTGTGCTCTAGCCCCCTCACCAGCCTTGGTGTCCTTCTCTGGGCACATTCAAGCACCTCAACATCTTTCTTAAACTGAGGGGCCCAGAACTGGACACAGTACTCAAGGTGTGGCCTAACCAGTGCTGAGTACAGGGGCAAAAGAACTTCCCTGGTCCTACTGGCCACACTATTCCTGATACAGGCCAGAATGCTGTTGGCCTTCTTGGCCACCCGGGCACACTGCTGGCTCGTGTTCAGTTGGCTGTCAAACAGTACTCCCAGGTCTCTCTCTGCCTGGTTGCTCTCCAGCCACTCTGTCCCCCATCTGTAGCGCTGCATGGAGTTGTCATGGCCAAAGTGCAGAACCTGGCACCTGGACTTCTTCAAATTCATGGCATTGGACTGTGCCCATCTATCCAGCCTGTCCAGGTCCCTCTGCAGAGCCCTCCTGCCCTCTAACAGATCAACACATGCTCCCAACTTGGTGTCATCTGCAAACTTACTGATGGTGGACTCAATCCCCTCATCCAGATCATCAGTGAAGATAGTAAACAAGATTGGTCCTAGCACTGATCCTTGGGGCACACCACTAGTGACTGTCTGACAACTGGATGTGGCACCATTCACCACTGTTCTCTGGGCCCGGCCATCCAGCCAGTTCTTAACCTAGCACAGAGTGCCCCTGTCCAAGCTACAGGCTGCCAGCTTTGCCAGGAGTTTGCTATGGTGTCAAAGACCTTGTTGAAGTCCAGGTAGACTACATCCACAGCCTTTCCTACAACCACCAGGCAGTTTGCCTGGTCATAAAAAGAGAACAGGTTGGACAAAAGGAACACAGTTTAAAGGAGTTTTCATCTTTGTTGTAGGCGTGCATCCTGCTGTGAGATCTGCAAATGGCTTGTGACTGAGGCAGGACAGCATGAAAAATAAACACAGAAAGTGTTATAAGATCAGAAGCCTACTCATGAGTAACAGTGACAGGCACGAACAGGAAACTCACTAACTGAACATTAACAAAACAGTAATTGACCTTATTCAGGCAGCTGCAACAAAATTAGATGACACCACTGCATCCTGCATCATGTAGTTAGGTACTGAACAAGACAAGCATGTCCAGAAATACCTCAGAAATGCAGAGTAAATGAACAAATAAAAAACTTACCCGAATCATCATGACTGAGCATCTAATGTTATGAATTGTATCATAGACTTTCTTAGAAACGTCCACAAACTGGTTATCATCAAACAGATGTACAGTGTTCTTGCTTAAGCTCTCCAATGCAGTGTTGACTTGACTAATAAACTCTGGAATTGCTATTTAAAAAAAAAAAAAAAAAAAAGAAAATTCAGTGAGCATAAAAAGGGATAAACCACAATTTTTCTTTCTATCCATTTGCCTCAAACTGATTAAAAGTTTCTTTTTTAAAAAGCACTGTAGTAATAATACAATCAGTTTTAAGTGGGAACACATCTATAATTTTCATTACAGTGGTAAAAATGCATTTGGTGTGCACTGGTGTATGTTGTAAGTTGTGGATGGACACATCATGAGCTGGAGGGTGATTACACCGCACAGCAATGAAGAAAGCTTTAAAATGGAGGGCGAGGAAGCAGTTGTAAAAACCTGTCCGTGATTTCAATAGTAATTGCACCCAAAGTACCAGGATGAATAACCTGGGCTCAAAGCTGGAACTACTCTTAAACAGACTCCTATTATTTCAGAATCTGCTTTCAACCTGATTTGAGACTAAACTACTGAAAGACTGATGTTTATTCAAGTTCCCCAGTTGTCACCTAGACTCATCAAGGCAGTCTGCCTTGTCTGAATGATTCAAATTCATCATAACTTTTGATTACTTTGATATTAACCTGTGCTTTATCCAAAACATCCTGGCAATTTTCTTCTGGTATTCCACAGCCAGATTTTGAATGGTCGTGGAATACTACTCTATAGTAGTATACTACTGCATATATATACTATATGTACTACTATATTTCCCTTGAACCTTTTTATCAATTTGAGCAAAAGAAACTCAACACAAAGAATATAGAGTGAAGATAGAATGCAGTCAGAGAATCCATCACATGCAGAAACATCTCAAACAAGCAGAGATCAAACTCATTTGCAACAATTAATTTCATAGCACAACTTCTGAAATACTCAATATGAATAACATACATCTTGAGGAACAGATTTTTTTTTTTTCAGGCAATGTATTGATTTAGAATCCAAGTATAATAAGCTTTCCATCCCTTCCTCCAAAACCACATACTGTGTAATTCCTAAATTCATACCACATGAAAGCAACACTTTACAGTCCAGTAGGTATGAATAATTTCAGGTAATTTTGGAAAAAAAAAAAAATTAATTTGATGGGTTTGTCTCCACCCCCCCAACCCCC
>VWZE01003250.1:58952-81352 GCA_013396675.1 Eubucco bourcierii | reverse complement strand
TTACCTGTATAAAGTTTCCATGACCAATGAGAAGAACTGATTATTACTAAAATTAGTGATTGGGGTGGTGAGTTTTTTGAATATTGAATAGTAATAAACAATATTAATCTTTGAAAATCATAACTCACATTAATTAATTACCCCTCCACTACACACACATCACTCTTCAGCAAGGAACATTTCCACCTTAAACCACTGCTTTACAACATCTGCCTTTACCACTGAAAAACAGCATAAGAAATCTACCACTACCTAAAAGATACGTCCCACATCTTCCACTTTCTAGTTATTTCCAAGAAAAAAAAAAATTTCTTGGAAATAACTGGATTTGCTCTTCTTTGAAAAGATATGACAGAAAAAAAAAAAAAAAAAAAAAAAAGCCANTAAAAAAAAAAAAAAAAAAAAGCCAAAACACCAACAACAAAAAATTTTTGAAAAGTAAATAAAGTTTTATTTCAGACCAGAAATCAAATATGACATATCTTTGCCAAATGCTGAACACTTCCTATGTTCAATCTAAAAAGAAAAAAACGGTCTTTAAAATTTAAAGTGCCTTGATAGTCTCAAGTGCCATTCTAACTGCACTAGCCCTTGCTAAAAAACATTCATTCTCTATCATTTCTATCACTTATAACTCCTGGTAATTATGGGAAGGGGAAATGTGGGAAATACATTAAAGCATATGCATGTCAGCCACCACTTTGCTAAGCAAAGAACAGCCAGCTTCATCCTAACAGCTGGCTACCAGACTTGGTGTTGCAGGCAAGAGCAGATCCAACTGGGGACTCAACCACTGCAGCCAGGCCATAACTCCCTGGGAAAGGGTAAGCTGCACCATCTGGAGCCTGCTCACATCTTGATGTAGGGCCATCTGCATTTTCCTGATGGTCAACCTTCCTCTGCAGAGACACACATGGAGAAGCGGATGTCTTTTGGGTTTTACCACCTGACAGCAAAGGGGGATCAGCCCTGTAAATTCTGTCCAGGGGCAGGTATATTGCCAAGCAAGCCACTAAGACACTGCTTCCACACATGTGATTGCAAGCAGTGGGGGGACTGGGTTAACAATGAAACTTCTAGAGCAAGCTCTCACCATGCATTTGAGGCTCTACTAGCTGTGAACATTATAGCCATGCTGATGATCATGATTTGACTGCTCCAGCAAAGAAAATGGTGTCCTGAAGTCAGTTGTAATGAGGCAGTCCCAGTGCAGCCCTGATGGCATGCAGATCATGTAAAAGCCCAGCTGAGAATTGCAGGAGTAGTCAGCACCCTAAAGCTACTTTGTCTTGGGGACATTTGAACTAGGCCTAATGTGATGTGCAGCTTGAACCACTGAAGTGCTCTGGGGATACTGAAAAGGAGCAGTCTCTGGCACACCATTCCTCATTTAATTCCCTCTGGAGTGGGATGGTGCCAGAGCTGGCCAGAGTAATTAAGCACACCATCTGGGCCTCTGTGCCTCATGAACACATAGATGAAGCCCACATCTTGTTAACCCTTCCACATCCATAGCCATTCACTGAGATAAAGTTATGCACTAGGATGAACAAAAAATTGAAGCATAAGGAACATGGCTGCATATGCTTATGCAGGCCTACCCAGCACAGCTGGGATAAGTTAGACATTTTACAGTCCAGCCACAGGATGGAGCAAAAGACACAAGGGTGGTCTGGGTGTAATGTGATTTGCCATCATGTAAAAGCAATGACTATAATCTTTTAGACTTGTCAGCAGAGACAGGCAAGCCTATTCACAGAGTGAAATTAAACAACAACAACAGCAACAAAAACCAAAAAAAACCAAAAACAAACAAACAAACAAACAAAAAAAAGACTGCATTAGTAAGAGCAGGAGACAGGTCAGATCACAGTTCTCTCTACTGAAGGGTTTCTCAGGTTCAAATATTGCAAGTCAGGGCACAAGCCAGTGTCCAGATGATGCACTGGAGATAGAAAGCAATAAAAATCCTCACAAGAGAAATGCTGAATTAGTGAATAGGCCTCCTTAGGCACAGAGCTCATCAGAGGGAAAAACTTTGGGGACTTATCATAGGATCATAGAATCAACCAGGATGGAAGATACCTCCAAGATCATCCAATCCAACCTATCACCCAGCCCTAGCCAATCAATTAGACCATGGCACTAAGTGCCCCATCCAGGTTTTTCTTCAACACCTCCAGGGATGGTGACTCCACCACCTCCCTGGGCAGCCCATTCCAATGCCAATCACTCTCTCTGGCAAGAACTTTCTCCTAACATCCAGACTAGTCCTCCACCAGCACAACTTGAGACTGTGTCCCCTTGTTCTGTTGCTGATTGCCTGGGAGAAGAGACCAACTCCACCTGGCTACAGTCTCCTTTCAGGTAGTTGTAGACAGNTGATGATGAGCCAGGAGTGTGCCCAGGTCTGCCTTGAGCCTCCTCTTCTGCAGGCTGCACACCCCCAGCTCCCTCAACCTCTCTTCTCAGACATGCGCCCCAGCCCCCTCACCAGCCTTGGTGCCCTTCTCTGGACACGTTCAAGTACCTCAACATCTCACTTGAAGTGAGGGGCCCAGAACTGGACACAGCACTCAAGGTGTGGCCTGACCAGTGATGACTACAGGGGAAGAATAACCTCCCTTGTCCTACTGGCCACACTGTTCCTGATCCAGGTCAGGATGCCATTGGCTCTCCTGCCCACATGGGCACACTGATGGCTCATGTTTGGCTACTCTCTACCAGCACCCCCAGGTCCCTTTCTGCCTGGCTGCTCTCCAGCCAATCTGTTCCCAACCTGTAGCACTGCTTGGGGTTGTTGTGGCCAAAGTGTAGAACCCTGCACTTAGCTTTGTTAAATCTCATCCCATTGGCCTCTGCTCACCCATCCAGCCTGTCATGGTCCCTCTGCAGAGCCCTCCTCCCCTCCAAAAGATCCACATCTGCTCCTAACTTGGTGTCATCTGCAAACTTACAGATGGTGGAATCAATCCCCTGGTCCAGATCATCAATAAAGATACTGAACAGGATCAGGCCCAGCACTGATCCCTGGGGCACACCACCAGTGACTGACTGCCAACGCATGTGGCACTATTCACCACCAATCTCTGGGTCCAATCCTCAGNGCTTTGTGATTGCACTCAAGATGACCTGTTCCATAACCACGCCTGGCACTGAGGTCAGGCTGACAGATCTGTAATTTCCTGGTTCCTCCTTCCAGCCCTTCTTGTGGATGGGCATCACATTGGCAGCTTCCAGTCTTAAGGGACCTCTCCAGTGAGCCAGGGCTGTTGATAAATGATGGAGAGCAGTTTGGCCAGCTCATCTGCCAGCTCTCTCAGCACCCTAGGATGGATACAATCTGGTACCATGGACTTGTGAGGATCTAAGTGGCTCAGCAGGTCACTTACTGTTTCCTCCTGGACTACAGGGGGACTATACTAGTCCCTGGCTCCATCTGCCAGTTCAGGAGCCCAGTTGTCCTGGAGACAGCCTGTCCCACTATTGATGACTGAGGCAAAGGAAGCTTTGAGAACTCCCATTGTAACTTGTTTCATACTAGTCAGAGGAACAGAATTTGTTCTAATTATCTTAAATAGAACTTAGTTTTTAACAAGACTGCCCTTAATTTATTTTACTGACTTTCCATCCTACTAGAAGTAGAGTCCTAAAGGGTCAAACTCCTGGTAGCCAGTAGGAGTAGGATACCACCACCCAGGTAATGCAGGTAGACTTCATGAAAACCTCAGTTAAGAGAGCTCAGACATGCTGAAAGTTTGGTTAAAACAAATGCATTTGGTCTCACAGAAATATTTCTGAGGTGTTCAGAATGACTGTTTGGATTCAAGAAAGAGGAGAAAACAGTCAGAGGTGGTGTGGTTACCAGATCATACAGAAATTTAGGGCTGAGGATACAACATAGGTCATGTTAAGAGACCATAGAAACATGGTATTAAACTATACATAAGTAAATTCTGTTATCTGTGTATTGAACAATACACTGGTAACATGCAGGGTTGAGAGAGGAAGATTAAATTCTGGCAGAAAACTCTACAGACTGCAATTTGTGATGGACAGTGTCCTTAATATGTTCAAATGTCACAATTTATTCCAGACATAACAGGCCAAGTCATGACAGTCTCAGATTAGGAAAAAAAAAATACCTCTTAAGCCCTATCTGAGTCAGAACAGCATTAAGGAACAGCCCTCTGCTCCACTATCAAAAATACTTCACTGAAAAGTATGTAGAAGGATCTCAGCACTGCTGAAAAAAACCAAGTACCCCTGGGGAAAACAAGATAGCACAAGATAATCACAGAGAACACTTCACTAGCTGAGAAACATTGCTGTCCTTTCCAGACGCCTTCAGACACACAGCAATGGACAGGCAGAGAGCAAAGGCAGTCAACCACGGATGCGTTCATGACATCTCTAGGCTACGTCACACAACCTCCTGGCTAATCAAACAGTCCTCAGTGATTCTGGAAAAGGAATTACAACAAAATACTAGGTTTACGTTCTGTTACCACACCTGTGAGGAAGTCAGGCAGCAGTTTCCTCCAAGTTCTCCAGGAACACAGCCCCATACATGTGCAAATGAGGGAGAGCACTATCCTAATTCTTTCTACTCCATTTAACAATGCATTCCTTTATTTTCATAAGCCAAGAAGTTGCATCTTATTCCCTTACACTCTTATTCCTTAATGTGTGCTCTGCAGTTTTGGACATGCTTCAGTGCCTTGATGAAAGGGAAGAGTAAAGGAAGGAAACATGGAGCTTTGAGCAAGGAAATCAAGAAATGATGCGCAGTGACAGACACTGCTGAAGCTGCAAGGAAAAACTACAGCCTAGTGGATAAAGCAAGCAAGGTCAGAAGTATGCATCTTCCCAGCTTTGCTACTGGCTATGATGTGCTTATTGAGCATCCTACCTTCTTCATCCATGAAAGGAGAACAATAACACTAACTTAACACAGGACAGCATAAAGATGAGTGATTGGTCTTTGGAGAGTGCTGTGAGATCTTGAAATGGAAGTTATTATGAAACACAAAGTCACTGTTTTCCATAGAGTATCATACAGATGAATTTTAATGGGAACAGGTATGTATATTGCCTTTGTGTGGTACATCCATAGCATGCCAGGATCTGTTAGATCTTTATTTTATCCCAGTAACATGAAAAGGGAGATTTAACAGTGGTAGCACAATAAGAACAAATTAAATCCCAGGAGCTTTCTTCATTGCCAGATCTTCCTCTGAAATTCCTATTTATTGCATTTCCCCTGCAGCAACAAAACCACAGCAGCAGCAGCAGCTATTACTGTTCCCATATACAAACCATATTAGACAGCTTTTACAATATTAGCTGTCAAATAATATCCTTCTCTCTACCACCCACTCCCACTGATGTGAACATTGGGAAGGGGGATACTATCTGCAGGGCATGTGAGGAAGAAACTCAGAACTGTAAACAAAAGATTAAAGGGCAAAACCTGAAGTATTTTATGTGTAGATGACTGTGCTTGAATTTTCTGAAGTGTTTTTTGTTGGGTTTTGTTTTTGGTTTTTTTTTTTTTGTCTCACTGCTTACCAACTCCTCTTTTAAGTGATGTGGAAAGCTGTGATCTTTATTTGTATTCTTGCAAGAAAGTGAATACTCAACATACAATTAAAACTTGGTTTTGTTTTGCAGCAAAATATATTTTATCTTTACATAATAGCTTTCAGCTCGGGATCTCAAAAACACTTTAAAGCAGTAAGAAGAATTTGGCTTTAGTATCAGCATGACACAGCAAAAAGATGCAGTCCCTTTTTATCCACAGGACAACAAAGGCAAAAAAAAGTTGTGCTACTGGGTTATGTGGTCACAGGATTACTAATGGAATCCAAGTCCCCTGGCTCTCAAAGCTGTGAAAAAATAGAACTGCATCCCACATCTGCTATGAGTTTATCCCCAATCAATCAAATCCCTCAGCCCTGCCTGCTGCCACAAATATGCCAACTCCAGGACAAGCAAAGTTCACCTTGGACACTCACACACCTCAAAACACATGTCCAGTTCCCCACATGCCTTCATGTATTGTGTGAACACACAGCTGCCTTCCCTTGTGCACAACCAGTTGCTGAGAACTTCCCTATGACAAGTGAATGCACAAAACAGCTATGACCTCGTCTGCACCAACGCAAGGGAAAAAATACCACTTTTGGCCTTTCAGATTACACCACGAAGAAGTCCTGTACTGCTGCAAGGACTATGTGCCAAAAGAGAGACCAGGCCAGACCAGTGGCACCAGCACACACTGGCCCCAGCACATAGTGGCTCTTACTGAGTATTGAAGGAGGGTGACAAAAGTCTGATTTATCTTAGTAGGCAAGCTGAAGAGCAATGCCTACCAGTGAAGCCACATCTGAACTTTGCTTTCCTTGGCTAGCTTCTCACAGAGTCTTGTGGAGCTCTTTCTTGTATACCAAAATGCTAAAGTAGTCTGTTTCAAAAGAAAACCAGATGGTCTCTCAGCACTGTGTGCTGCTCGCACGGGCACACAGAAACTGCAGCATGCCACCACATCAAAATAGCACCACTTTGGAAGTCCTGTTTGCAATGATGCAGATGATCACACATGGCACAAGGTTTCAAAGGATCAGAATCTATCCCCCAAACAATTGCCATGAAGAAGATAAATCTGCTGTCAGTGACTGAGAAACTTCTCACATCTAGAACTACCAGAAAGGGGAGTCTGGCTGCTGACACAGGCACTGCCTGTCCTTTCACGTCCACCAGACTATATGGACATATACGGTCAGGAAAATGTCGATGCCTTCAAATGACAAAGCTTCTGCGTGTGAACACGCACACAGGAAGACACCTCTAGGTGTACTGACAGCTTTATGCTCTCCCAAATTGCTTCTGCAAATGCAATTGTTCATCTTCTGTCAAAACACAAGAAAATGTTTGTTCTTTGCTGGCAGTTTCTTAATGGGTGAGAGGGATTACCATCAGCCTTTAAGACAAAGTGAGGGTCCACTTCATCATCACAGTCAATTCCACCCAGGACCATGGGATCTAAGTAGCCATCTGCCTTCTGGCCATCGATCCCATTTGTGTTATCTTAATGAAAAACTGGTTCAAGAAGGAGGAGCAGGGAGAAGGAGGGAAAGCATAAGGTCAGGAATTGCCACACAGACATTATTTCAGGGGGACTCTTCCACTGTACTGACCTTCAAATGCTGGGACAAGTTGCTGTGGCTTAGGCATAAAAAGCTGGTTTGGCAACTGGAAAGTTGGTAGCTGTCTATAAAGCCTTTGCATGAGCTAGATAGCAGAGGGAAGTACCCTGCCTTGGATTCAAAAACTGAAGTTGTGCCTTGGGTTGCTGAAGCTATGCTCCAGCCCTAGCATGAACTGCAGATCACTCACTAATGATAAAATTGTCTTACAAAAAACTGTCCTTAAATCTTGTTTGGTTAAAAAAACATGCTGAAACATGGCATAGAGCTGTGCTTTAACCTAGACACAATAAAAAATCCTGCCTTTTAAAAATGAAGCATTCTTTTTAATGTATTCTTGTCAGTGACACCTCAAGTAGGGGCAGAGGGAATTACGACATGAGGGTACAGCTACAAGTCACAGCATGGACATTGTCCCAGCCCTGGTGTTGTTACAGTCCTAGGTCACTCAGTTTTAAGCAGCTGTGTCTTACATCTTCCTGAAAATAATTTTTTTTATTACCTGTGTCCATTCCCTAACTGGGTAATACAGAGCTTTACTTCATAGCACATGTAGCATAACAAGACACACCAACTCCTTCCAGACAGATTTCCTTGATATTCTTTATTCCATGTACAATCCACAGATATCACAGTGATAAGTGCTTTATAAAGGACAACAAACAGGATCTGTGGATTCTGACACTTCCTAGCATAGGAGACACTTTTCGAAGATGAGGCACAGCAAAACATTCAGCAAATTGCCAGTGTGTGAAAACCTAATAAGATTTTCTAAAACAGAACCTGATGTAAGAAAGGCATATGTTTTTGAGAGTCATTATCACCCACAATTTTTTTATTGTGACCAAGAAAAAGATACTGGGCTAATGGATCTTTTATAAAACACACTCACTAACAGAATTTTTCGTGTGACAGTTTGTAATCCAGTGCGGGTACATCAAAGTTGCTTCCAGAAATTAGTAGTTTAGACTGAAAGACTCAAGTCCTAAACTGAAACTATTATTTAATTTTCTTTTTTTTTTTAAGCACTCCTGTCTCTTTACTTATGTATCAAAAAAACATCCTTTATAAAATATTTTAGATCTTGGAAAACCATACAACAAAAACATTTTGAGTTAAGCAACAGCTAACGTCATCACGTGACAATGAAGTATTTATTAATCCATAAAATACAAACTGAACTTGGGACACATGAGCAGTGATACTTCCTAAGGCACCACTCACAAAGTGTAATACCAATCTAACTTGGAACTAAGCAGTCACATACTTGAGACAACAAAGCAAAAAAGCATCAGCTATGAATTCTGCAGCTGTTCAAACCGCTTTCATACATGTTCTGTCAGGCATCTCTTGGGAGAGCTTCAGAGACACGAATATCTAAAAGTGGTCTGTGAGTAGCAAAAAAATCTTTCTGGAGTACAAAGTGATCCTGATACACCAGCTGAAATAAGTAACTTCCACTCCTTGTTACAGAATGAAAAAAATAGCAATGCCAGCAAAGCACTTGTTCCAATATGCTCATCCCTTTACTGCACCACAGACTGATCAGCAGTGCAGCAATTCATGGTGCTACCACTGAAATTACAGTATCCAAGCATGAGACTTGCAAGCAACCAAGACAACTATGTGCAAGACACACAAGCTATGGTTTCAGGCTGCATGCAGACTCAGGTGTGTGCTGCTGACCCATACTCATAATTTTCTTCACAGGTAGGAAGATCAGTGAATTCCTTTGGCAAAAAAACAGAGGTGTGAAACACAGAACAAATATAACCCAGCCCAATTCAAGCCCCGGGAAACACAGCTAAGGAGCTCATAAATTGCATTATTCCCATGCAACAAACACATTATTCTTATCAAGTGGGAAGAAATACCTTTCATCACAGCTCAGCAACCCTGAAGGTGACTTGTAAGGGACAACCAGTTTGGAGTTTTTTTTATTGCTTTATAAACTTTATGGTTTTAAAATGCATTTGTATTTTACAAAGTATCCTCTTGCTGGTATATTGCCATGTGAAGTCTAGATATCTTCTGGATGATGAAATAATGACTCGAAAAATTGTGAAACATTAATTATCACAAGTCCAAAGCCAGGGAATTGTAAGAGTGGTTAGTGGAAGGTATTCTAATCAGCCTGTTTAAAAGTTTGGGGACCTGGGGTTTTGTGGTTATGATTTTTGGGTTCGGATGTACAGAGGAGATTTCTTGCTTATTAAGGTACTTCATAGTATCAAAGTCAAATCACCTGTGAAGGAAAGTAAGCCAGTTTTAAACATTCTGCATCCTTCTCCATATAAAACAGCTAACACACTGCTGGCCCACTTGGTCATGTATTTGGTGTGGACACAGGCTGAACTCCAGACATGCACCAGCATCCTTAGACAAGATCAGAACTTATATTTCTTACATTTTCACAACTACTGCAGACAATCACAGACAGACAGATAAACTTGAACACTGTTCTAAGTCAGATGAATTGCTAGAGATCCCAAAAGATTAGTAGGACAGTCAAAAATCAGCACTGCGCAAGAAGGAGATGGTAACATCCATGGAATGTTTACCTCAATAATTGCTGGCACCAGGAGAGATCAGAGAGGAGCCAAAAGGCTACTATTGCCCAAGGCAACAGAGATGACATATTGAGCTGCAAAACTGGACTGAGTAGCAAAAAGAAGCACCTATGCTAAAGTATGGGATTTAGGTCATTACTACTTTTAAATTTCTTAATATTTGTTTCCTTCTGAACACCTGCATTTTGTCTGCAATGCAAGAAACAATTTCTCAGCTCTTAACCACCTGAAGAAAGGGTTTTGGTGTTAATCAGTTTTGCACATCCAGCATTACAACCTTAGGCATTTGCAAGGAAGAGGTTTGAGCAAAATTTATCTTTTCTAAACAGCAATTTGCTAATGACCTTGCTTTCCCCACCAGAGAGACCTTACACATAGCTCAGAGGTTAGAAAACAAAGCAAGTCCATGAGAAAAACTTTCTAGAAACCATAGCTCTGCAATATGAACCATGGACATATGACACAGAATAGAAATTATGATGATCAGGTCAGAGCTTGTTCAAAGGTCCTTGGCTTTGTAAGTAAAAATTGAAATTATGAGCAGCAACAGAGCAGGTTCTGGGTTGAGGAGTGAGAAGCAATGGATAGCAGAGTGGTGAAGAGGGCTGAGAATGAGCTGAAGGCACTCATGGTCAATCTAGGCACAGAGAAGAAAGGAGTTTTAAGGGATCTCATTTGTATGCAGTCTGCTCTTCCTCCTATCCCCATCTTCTGGGGTACAGCACTTCCCTTAGTCTAACCTGAGATCCCTAAGGCATTGCTTCTAACCCACTTCAGCCAAAAAGTCTCCTCCTCCATCCTTTGTCCTCACACAAAGCTCTTTTCACTGTCACCTGCTTTGCTGGATGCTAGCAAGTGCTTAAGAGGAGGAAAGGGCAGGGTTGGCCTTCAGCTCCACTCTTGGATGATACAGGGCAGAGAAAAGGCAGGATCAGGTCAGCAGGGTCTCAGTAGAGCAAGGATTTCATGCCTTGAGTGGGGCAGATGTAGCTACGGGGGCTGTAGTTGTTTACCTCACAGCAGTTGTCATCCCCTCCCAACTTCCCCTTGTCCCTTCCCTAGCAGCATGAACAGAGAAGACTCTGCTTAGGAGATGACTTCTTAGGGCAAAGGCTCTAGTTTAGGACTGGTGGAGTAGACTGCCAGCAGTGGAGCCAGCCTCATGCATCCTATAGGATCTGTCACTGGAATCAAGTACAGCAAGGCAGGAGCTGAAAGTGTGGGGCCAAGAGTTGCTGCTAAAAGGCACTGTAAAGCAGAGGCTGGGAAAGAACAGAAGAGCTCCTCACCATTTCTCCAGGAAACCAGGTCAGCCAACTGCCTACTTGTCTGTTGCTCTGGGTCAGCTCTGAAGAAGCTGACTCTGGACAGCCTGGTTCAATACGGATTTCATAACACTCCAGCCTTGAGTGAAGGGCTGCTTCTGCAAAATACCGCACAGTGCTGAGTGGGATCAGTGCCAAGCACGGATCACATAGTACACTCCAACCGCTGGGCTCAAGCAACAAATGAAAGACTGACAAACAGGAGGCACCTCTACAATGGAGACTACACAAGAGATAGATAGGTGTCATATTAAAACAGAATAAATCAAACTGTAGCTTGACTACTAGGAACTTACTAGAAAACATCTATTACCTACTCTGATTGAGTCTGGCCAAAGAGTGCTATGAAGGAATCCCTTGACAAACAGATGCTTACTCAGATAGAACTTGCTGTGAGAAATCAAAAGACAAGAAAGGGTAGATAGAAGACACCAAACTTTTCCAGAAACTCCTCCAAGCTTTTTGTATAGTGAGAGAGAAAATATCAAGTGCCATATTCCAGAGCTAGGAACCGACTGTCACCTTGTCATCATCACAAAGAAACTGGCATTGACCATCCAGTCACATTAGCTTTCAACTACTTTTCTTCTAGCCCTACAATTGATCTGTTTTATGAGATTGTTCAAAATATCTAAACTGTATGTTACTTGGTTTCCCTAGCTCTAAGACAGCTTTTTGTTTCTCCTCTTCCTTGGGTCTTTTTAATCAACATTTTCAGACTACCTTGCAACCTAAGTACTAAATACAAGTATTCTTCAAAAGTAAACAAGAAGAAACCATTTCCACTGATGCTGAAATTGCAAGCAAGGACTTGGGCAAAGAGACCCCTTTGAGTGCAGCCAATCTTTCCTATAGTGCATACATAGGGCAGCTTGAGCTCTGTTTGCTACCCTCTCCTGAAGTTTCAGTCTTCCTTCCATGCTCTTATTCCCAAAATGTGAAATAGGCTGGGGCGGGGGGGCAGGAAAAACCGGAGGAGATTCTCCACTGCTCACAGCCCAAAGGGGACCATGTTCAGGAAGGGAAATTAAACCAAAATTTAGTGGAAGAGGAAAAAGAGACCAAGAATGAGGGGAGAAGACTTAAGACAAGTGTGGAAAGACAAAAGAACTGTAAAGAGATGGAGAAATGGAACCCTATGTTGCAGGAAGAGGAAAAGGGGGAAAAGAAACAACAGAGAAGGGAAGCTATTTGCTGAACTGATTGAGTGTATGGGAGTGTCAGTGCATTTATTGTGTAGTGTGTGCATGTCATTTTTTAATATGGATGGTATGCCTCTTAAAGGTATACATCTCTTAAAGGACTAAGCATAAGGCTGAAAAGGATTCACAGTTTCAGTACTAGTTCTCTGGATGCCCCCAAGTAAATTATATCACTTTTGTACCTCAAATGCTGAATCCTTTGCAGGAAGTGAAGAAAATTGCATTAACCTCACAAAAACATAGTGAGCCCAAATTCAACTTTTTGTTTTCTGGGAACCTGGAGGTCAGTTCTTAGCTTTAAACCTGTTTCAGGACAGCAAAAGTAGTTGATCTATACTAAAAATTATGTGGCCTACATTTCCCATAACTAATACAGTTGTACCATTAGATGGCCTGAAAATTTAACAGATTAGCCCTAGGTAATGCTAACAGATGGCATGGCAAGGAACACACATGGCAGAGCAGACAGGCCACCAGTTGGTCATCTCTCTGCTTTGCTGTTACACTTGTGGTGCTCCAGAGTTGTATCTAGCAATGGGCATTGTCCCAAGTTTTCTCCACTGCCCAAGTCATCTTCTTTAGGGAATAGGACAGAAACTGATGCCCTGTGCTATTAAGCAAAAAACACAGCTCAAAAGTCAGTTTGGGACTCCTTTTCATGGTTTCAGAGGACTGTAAAGCAAAATCAATATCAGAAGCAGCAAAGAAACTGTAAGAGACAAGAAACAATTATAGATGCCAGTCAGAAGGAGGAAGGAGTTGAGAGAACAACCCAAGTCACCACTATAGGGCCACAAGTACACCAAGCAAAATAGCACAAAACACTTTCAAAAGGGGACTACAGACAATTTTACAAGGCAAAACCTCTGTTGAGATGACACTAAGTTGCTGGGATAGCCTTGGAAGAAAGTGCTGGAGAAGGGAGCAGCTTCTTTCTAGCCAGCACAACACGGTGGTCTGGCAGTACAACAAACCAATGCTCAAAACAACTTTCGCCACCTCTCACTTTCCCTTTGCAAACCCTCCCTTTCTCTCAACCTGTATCCCATCAAAACAACCTAAAACAACACACTGCTAGGTAAGAGATCTGTTACCAGCTTCCAGGGGAAGCAAGAAAATGGGCTTTCACTTGGTTGTGAAGCAGTAATGCTGTGGGCATGGGGTGGAAAGGTCTATCAGCCCCACTACCTTGTAAGGAAAGTGCACTGATTTTTGCTTCCGAAGAGGTTTTCGATGGTTGCCTGCAGCAGAGCTAGTGCAGTGCCATCTCGTGGTACTTTTGAATGACTCACGCTAAGTAAAAAGGCACTCTACAGCTTCAGAAACAGATGTCAAAATGGAGCTCATCACACTGCATTTGCACTGGGGCCTAAGCTGTAACACCAAGGGCCACAAGCAAAATGCCAGTGTGAGTGAACAGTAAGACAACCCCTGCCATTGCCATGAGCAGTGGGATGAAGCGGTGGAGACAGATGGCTTCAAAAAGACCTCATCCTCCCTGTTCAGAGAGCTCACCAGGCACACACCCAAGCAAATGTAGCCTTCCACTTCACACAGAGATCCCACAAGGACCAAGATCAACAACATGAATTCAGGCACAAATGTGAGGAGGAAATATCTGACAGCACAGGGGCAGGCTGCATTTATTCCAGATAGTAAGCAATACTCTGCTCACTGCCTGTCTACCATGAAACTGTGTACTGCAGTGTGGCACTGCATTAAAGCTGTCTCTAATTGCATCTGGTTAGAGTCCAGAAGCACATGATCCACAAAACAACCTGGACACATGAGACCTAAAGGATGGTGTCTCTCTTCTACAACCTTAGTAAGTCTTTTGCTCATGGCACAGAAGAAGGACATGATGCTGGAGTGAGTGCAGTATCTTGCCCTAGCAGGCTTTGTGATTTTGCCCCTTGTGAAGGTTGGAGAATATGGACTGAAAAACGCCTCAAGTAAATATGAAATAGGCACAAAGGAAAGTGTGGAGCAGACATAGCTTCAAGGAGAAGATTAAATGAATTTGTTTGCCTGGCAGAGGGTATAGAGGAGACTAAACTGAATTTTTATGTGTCCTGTTGGCCCTTAGGGATGAAAGTAAATGTGTTCTTTTACTGGGAGTAAGTGGCTGTAATGCTTTACTGAAAGTGGTTCCATTATGTGAGCTCAAAGTTTCATTTAATTTAAAATGATGACATTCTAGCATGGTTTTCTATGCCTTCCCCTTGTTCATCAGATTACATATCCCAGTGAAAAACAGCATGCAGATATGGCAGAACAATACTGATTCAGAGGTCAGCATGCCTGAGCAGCCCCTGTCTGATGGCACAAAGCCACTTTCTTGTGCTCTGGTGTAACTGCCCCATTGTACATCACACGGGCTGTGGGCCTTTGTTATAATCTGGGCTGAGACACTGATTCAGAAGAAAAATAAGTTTTTTCCCCCTTTCTAGGTCCTTAAGAAGGGAGATCAGCTTCCTCATCTAGATCACTGTATAGACAGCCAAGGTTTTGCACTGGCACCGCTGAGGAGAGGAACAAGTGGACAGGAAAAACAGCATCCTACTGACAGAAATGTGCTCATCACAAGACTTCTGAAGTGACAGAACCGTGAGCTGTGCAGTGTTTGTATTCCATACCAGTAGACTTCACAGCCTACTTCCAAAGCTTTATACTATCTTATATTGTCTATATGCTACACGTTGAAAAAGGCCTTTCTGGAACAATACAAAGAGCTTTTTTAAGTGCTGCTAGGACTGTGTTACTCATTTTTTCAGCTCGGGCACCAGGTGCCTTTAGTTAAAAGCACCCAACCACTGCTGGCTCAGAGGGAGCCATTAAAACTGGGAAAAAAGAGATATAAAAATAGCTTTCCTGTATCCAAAAATACCTTAACACTTATCTCAGATCTTGTGAAAGCTGTAGCAGACAGTTTGTCCCACTGGGAAAAGAGGGTGACTTCCCTTCCCAGTGGCACAAAACTCTTGTCTTAAGCTCTACATGGCTTCAAGTTATCTATGCCCAAAGGACCAAAGACAAAATTATGACCATTTAAAGCCATGTTAGTAAGTCAGAAGGTAAAAAATATAAGCTCTTAGTAGTAGAAACACTACTTTGCCAGGATGATATTTTTTTATTTAGTGTTGAATTACTAATTTTGTTTTGGTTTTGTTTTGTTTGGTTTGGTTTTGGGTTTGTTTTTTTTTTTGTTAACGTGCTGGAATGTACTCAGAAAAATTAATTACTCAAAAGAAGCCAGTTGACATACATGCTTAATTGGTCACATGATGCTTCAGTTTAATATCACCTTTACATCTGTGAGGTGACATCCATGTGCATCTAAGACACAACTGTTGCCAACATTGAAAGAGTAATTTTCTCTGTTTATGTAGGTCCTACCTTGTGTCATCTTTTCCAGCTTCAAAACAAGCAGAGGAATTCCCAGGGCAGAAAGATGTTATCCAATATTGTGCAGGTGTTTCAATAATGTAGTAGAGCCAGGTTAATTTTACACCTTTTGGGCTATGGAAAAGACTTCAAATGACACTTGTATAACGTGTCTTTATTTCACATATACCTCAAGGCATAAAGGCAAAGGATGGAAATGTTACTTCTCTCCTTTGAGAAAGCTCACAAACAAGAGAAAATATAAAAGCTCAAAAATAAAAAAAAAAGCAAATAAATCTTAATTTTCATGCCAAAAATTTGACTTCATATTATCTCTTCCATAGTTAGTTATACAGATATTCCAAAGCTCCTTTTACATTCAAGAGCCAGCATTTCACCAGTGCCCATAAAGTTGTTTAGAGTTTTTCTCTCCAGCTGTCTAGTCGCAATCAGAAATTCAGTCTGAATCCTTGCCAGCACAGTGTATTATATTAATATAGGTAAGAATTCAGACTGAAGAATATGCTAGCAAATTACTACTGGGATTAAACTGACTCATTTCTGTTCTTTCAAGATTGTGTTGCTTGCAGGGAGGAGATTTTTTTTTTTTTTTAAATGCAGTGCTCCTACCTCTAGAGGGTTTTTTCCCTTTGAACAGTTGGCAAACAGCTCTATTTCCCTGTTCTTCCAAAGCCTTCAATGACAAAGTAATTCCAGTTTGGTTTCTGCTGTGTCCATCATAAGTATTACTGATCTAACTAGCTATTCTTTGGACTCTCTGAAGCTCCTGTGACAGTAAAAAAGCAATGAAAACAAGAAGAACCGCTTTTTCTATCAGTTAGAGCAAGTGATAGAAATAGCAAGATGCAGTCAGGCACACAACTCCTTTTCCAGGCAGGAGACATGGCCTCTCTTCCTCAAGACTTAATAACCCCAAATCATCATACCTAAATCAACATTATCAAGAATATTTGGGTGTTGTTCTTAGATTATACTCAGACCACATTCACATAGGTCTGCCTATGGTTAAGCACTTGCTTCTTCCTTTATACTTGCAGTTAGATTTTCACAGTTTCCCTTTCAGGAAGCTTTTACAATGAAATGGCAAGGCCTGCAGTGAAACATCAAAGCAGCAAAATTTGGATCTCTTATTGGCATACCAATGGAACCTTTCACAGAGGATGCTTCCCACTGTCATGCTTCATGTACTGCATCTACATGACAGATTATGTGTATCTGTCACAGGTTTATAATCGGCCTCTATCTGCTGCAATACATTGAACAACTGCAGATCTTTTGCAAAGTCCTGGCAGGCTTTGAGATCATACAGCTCCCTCTTCAACACAGAATGAGGCTTATCACAACCCACATGTAGTTCCTAAGCAGAGCTGTAGCTTTGAACTTGAAGTTGGTGCAGTCCTACAATCTATAGAGCACTTAAGTTCTTCAGTGTTTAAGCTCTCCCACTTTTCAAACGTTAATTTTAAGTCTGCCGCTATGAAAAATACACCAAGTAGCAAATTTAGGTCTGAAGCTCCAGTTCTCAGCAACATCCCAGAGATCTGTGTGTATACACCTGACAGCAGAATTTAGTCTCTCCGATTTAGAAGTAAGCCTAGATCAAAACGTAGGGTTTGAACCTAAGGCAGACTCTTAAGGCTGTATTTCGTAAACAGTAACTCAAATGTCAGAAAATTAAACTGAACCAACTAAATAAATATTTTAAGTTATGTTAGTGCTAGAGATTTATGTCTAACCAACTGGCTGTGCTCAGAAAATAAGTGCAGTTTATGGATCCCAATACATATTCACTCAGCAGACCAGAATTCTGCTTCAGGTTGAACTTCTTTTCATTCTACTCATCTTCCAGCAGTTACACTCATCTACACTTCTGCATTATTTACAGGACCTTCGTTTACATAGTATTTAAGTACCTTATAATTTATAACATCAATCAGGGAAGTAATATTTACCTCGGTCTAACAGTTAAGAGCTGAGGATCTGCAGTAACATGGCTTGTAGGCAGCGACATCAGCAAGCATTAGTGATGAAATCTGGAATCTGAGACTAAGATCAAACCTGTACACTACCTCTCTTTCCAGTTCATTTCTAAGCAAATCTTTTTTAATGCTCCTGGTTCCCTAGTTTCTATGCTGATTTCAGAAAGGTATGTAATCAGCATGGTCTAAAATGCAGTGAATCTGACAGAAACAATATTTGTCCAGATTATGAAGTTGTAGTGATTGACACCCATTACCTATGTGCTGAACACAAGCTACAGACTTAGAGACAAAAGTTCTTCAGCCCTGAAAATTAAATATAAAGATGGCATCAACAGTTGACACTATTTTTCTACTACACCACTATCCCCATTCATTAAAGAGCAAACCAACCCCACTGAAAACTGAGCAACAGGGACACTATTCCAGAATGTCCAGGTTGCTGCACTGGTTTGCTGGGGCTATGGAAGAGAAGTAAAGGAGTCAGAGGCTGATTCCTCAGTGCCAGACCTGTGGATTGTCAGAGAAACCAAGCTTAAGTCCCATTTTTAGGAATGTGCAAGGAACACAAGGAGCTGCAGTGGAGATGGCCTCTGGGGTAACAGAGATTCAATAGCCTCAGTGAAGCTCCTAGGGACACCCTAAACCCCGTCAGGCTACAAAGTCACCTTCTCTGTTTTTTTCTGGTTGAAGTTTGTAGCAGCTGCACCCTTCCAACCCACAAGTGACTTCAGCAGGAGAGGAGTTGACCCCTGGCGCTGCAGCGGCAAATATAATGACCAGAGATGACTGCAATAGCTACAGCAGGGACATGGAAGTGCATGTTACCTCTTGCAGAGAGTGTTAATGAGCGTAAATAGGCAGTGGGACTGCAGCAGAGCAGCAGAGTAAAATGAGATTTTGTCCAGAGAAATCCCCCAAGCCTCCACAGGTGTCAGTGTTGAAAGAAGTAGCACAGAAGCATGAACCAAATCCCTCATGCCTACCAGATGTGTAAAGAGAGATGTTACGTGCAACATGTAGGTTTAGGGGCTTTGATAAGAAATGAGTTAATCAAGCAACCCACTCTCATGTCCTTCCTAGAAGGGTTTCCAGTGCTTGCTATGTTTCTCCTTTTGGCATGGATGAGAATTCCTTTAGGTACTACATAATACCAGCATCTAGATGATGGGCATGCAAGCAGCTCAGCTTCAAGAGTGGAGAACCAACAGAAGACGCAGGAACTTCTCCCACACACAAGTGACAACAGAGCCCTATCTCTGATCAGAAATCAGGTTCATTTCCTCACCACATTTAAGCAGAGGCTTGCATGAAACAGGATAATTGCTGGCACTCCATCAGGCAAGTTTTACACTACTTTCCATACTGCCAGATAAGAGAGAGAATAAACTAATTTTCTTCCTCTCCTTTTTATTCCCTGATTCACTCTCCCTTCATTTCTGCACTTTGACATTCCATCCTTCGCAACCAATTTTCACTTTCACTGATTATTTTTAGCTTGTGATACTGAATCTGTCTTCTCTCTTTTTTCATGCTCTCCTTTACCCTGTCTCCCTTCAAATACTCACTGACTTCTTCTCTGTCCTTTACTGTCCTTCCCTCCTCCTATATCTGCTCATCAGTATACCAACACAGAGAGACAAGTCTTTCCTCTCTCACACTTCCACTGTCTCTTCTAGGAGAGATTGTTAAAAGCAAAGGATGTAATTATCTGAGCAAAGCCTTGAAATGCTGAAGAAAGAAAACAACTTGGGAACCTTTTGACAGGTGTATCTCATGAATAGGAGTCATCTTCTCTCATTTACTAATGTGCTGAGCAGCACAGAGTAACCTAGACATGGGAGACACTTCAAGGCCTGCCACTCTCCCAATATTTCATGTGCCAAAAGACATCAGCTAACACACTGCCTGGAACACAGGGTCTTCACAGCATTGTGGTAAATCTCTCCTTTGAAGCCAAAAGCAAGAATTTTGTTTCTGTTTGAAAACATTTCTTGCTTTGCATTATTAATAATGTTTAGCACGGTACAGCCCTTAGGTAACTAATCCTTACAACCACTTCTTGCCTCCAGCCTCTCAGGTAAGGAGGTGTGATTTCAGTTTTACTGTTACTGACATTCAGTCAGAGACAGCGACTGAGCTGGTGGAAACCACTGGAAGAGCAGTGTCAATGCTGGGGGAGAAGCCTGGAGTCCCTGCTTCCCCAAACCATTATTCCATCCAACTCTCTAAGGAAGAAGGTGGCACTAATAGCAACTTATTAGCATATGTGTAGGAGAGCACAGTGGGAGGTATCGCTTGCTAGACTGCACTGTGGAAAGGCAAGGAGGTGACCTAGGGATCTAAGGCCCTTGGCAGTCCTGATATATGACAGTTTAGAAGCAGTCTAACTTGAGAAGACTTAAGGGTAAATCTATCCCAGGGATGGAGAAATCCAAGCCGAATGTCCATATTAATCTCAGACAG
The DNA here is from genome assembly GCA_013396675.1 of Eubucco bourcierii. Taxonomy (NCBI): domain Eukaryota; kingdom Metazoa; phylum Chordata; class Aves; order Piciformes; family Ramphastidae; genus Eubucco; species Eubucco bourcierii. The sequence goes on along the minus strand of VWZE01003250.1, from coordinate 61,197 downwards.
AAATTCATGGAGAGATGTCAAAGCCTGCAGGACATAAGCTAGGTCTAGGTGTTAGTGGACTCTAGCACAGGCCTGGTGCCATGGGGAGGCAATTCTGATGCCTCCAGGTGTAAGGTGATCCACTCACAGAGTTTTTCCACTGTGTTGTAGCATCTGGAATAAATAGCAGTGGTATTGCTTGGAGGATCCTGCACCATAAGCCCAGCATGTGATGTACACATGACCTTGGAATCAGGTTGGTGCCCTCACCATCTTAAAACCAAAACCCAGGAAAAGGAGGGGGGGAAAAGTGTATATATACATATATATCATCCTAAACAAAAATCTGTACAGCCTTTGTTAGCTCCTCAAAACATCTGGTTATTTATACATGCTATTACAGTTTGATGGAAAGCACTGTCAAAAAAATATGTTTTTTAAATGGGAGCCTTCAATGTAACTCAAGAGATTGTTAAAAAAAAAATAAATCTGTTGAAACATCTTTTTAAATAGATCATTTTTGACAAAAAGCAATGCAGAAAGCATTCACTTTACTTGGGAAAAAAAATTTTTTGTTGGAGAAATAAATGCTAAAGACTTTTTAGCATTTGTCTGTAGTTTGGGAGATTTTAACAGTTTGTACTTAAAAAAGATCAAGACCAAATAAGATTTTGCCTGAACACTATAATAAAGCATTACCAGGAAACATTCTCCTCTCAAAACAGGTACTGGTTTGGGTTTGTTCTTTTTTTTTTGTCAGAACTTCTAATGAAAAACATTCTCTACTCACTCTTATTAATCATACTTGAAGCAGTTGTAACTCAATTCATTTAAACAAGCAGCTCCAATTTCTGTTTTCTCTTGTACGTGATGTTATACTACCCACTTGTTTTATTCACACAAACAAGTTTTGTTCTGCCAAGCTAGTAAAAATGAATAAACCGAACTGTATTCTGCCTTGCACATCAAAGTAACTGTTAGCTAACCTCTTCCTGGTAACCCTTCATGTCTTTCTGCAGAAAGAAAAAAAAAAACCACCCACCTTATATTTCAGAAGAAAGGTTTGCTTTAAGATTAAAAATCCAACTACAAAAATCTTTGAGTAAATTCAATAGGAAAACCACAACAGGCAGGGAACACTAAGACTCTCTACAGATACTTTTCTCTTTACAGATTCCCTCTTTCATCCCCTACCTTGTTGTCAGCAACTTGTAACTGAATAACCAAAGCCTGGTATCAGATTTTTATGAATAATAAGAGTTTGTTTTCAAAAAGGTAGTTTTAGAGGTGCATTTCACACAAAATCAGCTTAAATAAGGAGCTTTGAAAGCTGTTACAGAATTCTTCTATTCCGGTGTACATATTACCAATTGGTTTTTTTCTCCTTATTAATGTAGTGCTTCTGAAAGTTGCCAGATTGAAAGCTCTAGAGGTATAAGCCCTATTTATTCACAAAATAGGTCAAAAACAGTCACTGAAGCAAACATTTTCCACCCCCCACATCTCAGACAAGAAGGCACTGTATGTGCAGATTCAGTGATGTCAGTTCTCCGTGCTTAGCTGCTAGCAAATGTATTTGCTCTATTTAACTGTGCTGTGGACATCTCAGTCCTGTGAACTATGTTTCCATACCAAATCTTTTAAAAGGCATCACATTGTAAAAGTTTTTCATTAATTTATGACCTGGTTATGCACCTTGAGGGTTGACACAACACGCCACACGCATCACACACATACACACAGAGAAAGATGGGAGATGTATCAGGCTTCCACCTCTCACATTTGACTCCAAATCCATCTTTGGTTTATGACTTGTTGAGGGGGTTGTACAAAACAGGTGTATACTCAAGAGAAGAATCATAGAATCATAGAATCATAGAATGGTAAGGTTGGAAGGGACCTCAAGGATCATCTAGTTCCAACCCCCTGCCATAGGCAGGGACACCTCCCACTAGTACAGGTTACTCAAGGCCTCATCCAATCTGGCCTTGAACACATCCAGGGAGGGAGCATCCACAACCTCCCTGGGCAACCTGTTCCAGTGCCTCACCACCCTTACTGTAAAGAACTTCCTCCTAACATCTAGTCTAAATCTCCCCTCTGCCAGTTTAAGCCCATTGCCCCTTGTCCTGTCATTGCAGGACCTTGTAAATAATCCTTCCCCAGCCTTCCTGTAGGCCCCCTTCAGATACTGGAAGGCTACTATCAGGTCCCCTCGAAGCCTTCTCTTCTCCAGGCTGAAGAGACCCAACTCCCTCAGCCTGTC
>VWZE01003250.1:43422-58836 GCA_013396675.1 Eubucco bourcierii | reverse complement strand
TTTTCATCAACCCAGACTCCAAGGTCCTTTTCCTCAGGGCTGCTCTCCAGCCATTCACCACCCAGCCTGTATTTGTGCTTGGGATTGTGCCTACCCAGGTGCAGGACCTTACACTTGGCCTTATTGAATTTCATCAGGTTGGCCTGGGCCCAACTCTCCAGCCTGTCCAGGTCCCTCTGGATGGCATCCCTGCCCTCTAGCAAGTCGACTGTGCCACACAGCTTGGTGTCATCTGCAAACTTGCTGAGGGTGCACTCCATTCCTCTGTCCATGTCACTGACAAAGATGTTAAACAGCACTGGTCCCAGCACTGACCCCTGAGGGACACCACTTGTCACTGGTCTCCAGGTGGACATTGTGCCGTTGATCGCCACTCTCTGGGTTCGACCATCCAGCCAATTCCTTATCCAGCGAGTGGTCCATCCATCAAGTCCATGCTTTTCCAGTTTGGTGACCAAGATATCCTTCTGCTCTTTCTGGCGTACACACCTTAAAAAGTCTAAAGAAAGAGTATGGCCAAAGAAAGAGTATGGTCATCTATGACCCAAGTTCCTCCAAAAGAGTTCCCAAGTATTAGCAGCATATTTATTCTGCAGTTGAAAAGTGAGACAAGCCTTTATTAGAAGACATTCACTTTCATCAGTCCTTGAAACACATCTGGTCCAACAGGAAAAATACCACACTCACCCCTTTTGCTTCTCTTATAAGTACGTACTGACATTAAACAACTGTAAATTAGGTTTAGCAGTGAAATCACAGCTGGAAACATTAAAGTTGCAGTGGGAAAGAATTCCACTCTGTGCTTAAAGAAGCCTATCTGGAAAAATAAAATAAAATCTACTGGAAATAAAGATATTAAAATGAAAGTGATAGCACACAAGAAACTGAAACCCTTCATCAAAGAATGTGTCAAAAACAGAGGCACCTTCTCCACAAAGATTATGTCGGTAACAAACATCCTCATCTGTGCAAGGCAATGTTCTCCCTCCCATGTGACAACCTGGCCATCAACAAGCTTGCAAGTAGTGATGTAGGGATTACAGAGCAGCACACTACCACATACTACTCCTCTTCTGCTCCCCACATTTGGCAAAACTTGTGTCAGTTATCAGATACTGGTGAAAAGGCAGAAGGATCTCTTATATTACTATGAAGGCCTAGAAACAATGCAATGAATAGTCTTCAAAGAGGTACAAAATTTTTTTATATATATTAATTCCTTGCACATCCCTTTAGCAGCACTAAGTGGAACACCTGCCAAAATCTTTCAAACACATTAGATACTTTCTAGTTGCAAACAAATGGAAAGATGAGTGATGCCTTCATGTCATGACAGTTTTCTCTTAAGTAGTTCCTTCAGTACTGCTGACTCTTCATGATTTAAAAGTCTCAAAAACTGCAGCCATTCCAGGATCCTGCATACAAGTACTCATGAGCCAAATCCAATATGCATGGAGTACTCTTGCCCAAGACTGGTTTAACCAATTACATTGTATTTTTTAAAGCATTAAAAAACAAGGCATACTGAAAAAAAATATTTTTAAAAAATATCATATGCCACAGGTATGTCACTTGGGTGGGACTGTTTTCTTACCAATCTGTTTCCCAGTTCTTGCTCAGAAACATTGTGCAAAGTCCCCAAACTCCTGCAGTCTACTGTGGAGCAGGATGGGAGGTGGCTCAAAACCTAAAAATTAAATCCCAGTTCAACTCAAGCCTGCTCTCTGCATTTCAAGGTAAGGCTTGGGAACCCTCTTCAGAAGCAAGTTTCCAGAGTTCATCTCAAGCAGTTATCCCAAGCTCAGACCCTCTCTCTCCATATATCAGCAGTCTATTCTTTCCACAAGACAGCACAATGAAAGTAAACACTCCTAGCAGCATAAATACCTGCAAAAAGCACAGGATGATGCCAAAGAACATTGTCGAGTAACTGTTGCTTGTGAAGTTTAGTGCAGGTGAAAATTTGCCATACTGAAGTCCCCAGTTTATTCACACAGCAGAAGCAGCTCAGAGTGGCAGCTTGCAAGCACAGTTAAAAAGAACAAGAATTCATCTCAGCTGTGACCAGAAGGCAGCTTACCTGTGAGACTGAGACCAGCATAGTCTCTTGATTGATTCAGCTCTTGGCCTCTCTTCTAAGACTGCCAGGAGGTGCCAACTACATAGGTAGTTATGTGAAATGGTTGGGGAGTTCATGAAAGAGAAATGAAAGCTCCTGTTTCTCCACAATGAGGCCCTTGCTCTTTTTGTCTGAGCACATGGTAACTCTGGGATATTGTACTCTCACTGACAGCATTTGTCTGTTAGGTATTAAAACACTCATTTTTAAAGGCACTAAACCTTGAGAAGGCTTAGAGAAAACTTGAGAGGTATCAACTCAGCACTTGTTAGCCCACACCTGAGTTCTGTGTCCAGTTCTGGGCCACTCAATTTAAGAAAGATGTTGAGTTGCTTGAATGTGTCCAGAGAAGGGCAACAAGGCTGGTCAGGGGCCTGGAGCACAGCCCTACAAGGATTGCCTGAGGGAGCTGGGGTTGCTCAGACTGGAGAAGAGGAGGCTCAGGGGAGACCTTATTGCTCTCTACAACTACCTGAAAGGAGGTTGTGGCCAGGCAGAGTTTGGTCTCTTCTCCCAGGCACCCAGTGACAGAACAAGAGGTCACAGTCATACTGCTCCAGGGCAGGTTTAGGCTGGACATTAGAAAGATATTCTTCATGGAAAGAGTGGTTGCCCATTGGAATGGGCTGCCCAGGGAGATGGTGGAGTCACCATCCCTGGAGGTCTTTAAAAGGAGGCTGGATGAGGCACTTAGTGCCGTGGTTTAGATAATTAGAAGCGTTAGGTGATAGGTTGGACTCGATGATCCTAGGGGCCTCTTCCAACCTGGTTGATTCTGTGATTCTGTGATTCAAAATACGTGTGACAAAAGTTACAGATACTGTCAAGCTCTCAGACTCTTCATTTGCATTGACTCCCAGTTTTTCAGGGCAAGCAACAGAAACCACAGTTAGCATTTAGTAAAAGCATAACAACTAAATGTTTATTTATATTCACCTCTTGCATACACAGGGCATTCAGTCAACATATATATACATACACACACATATATATGCATGTCTATGGTTGTGCTACAGACATAATGAAGCAAGTAAGCAAATGTAACAGAAAAGAGGCACATTCTATCAGGAATAAAAACTGAACATTGCAGTCCTCAGGGGAGGCAATTTATCAGCTATGCTTCAATTCAGGTGAACACAACACATGGCAGGAGAAATTGGAGGATTTTGAGGTCTTGCTTGAAACAATAAAATACTATCAGCACAGCCCTGTGATGAGCAAAGCACTGGGGATTAAACACCAAGAATACTCTTGGTATAACCATCATTCCTCAAACTAGAGAATACACAGGACTCAAAAGGATCTGAAACCACAGAAATGCATCAGGAAATGCAACTCCATTATGCACAGATTCAGGTAAGTTCAGTTGGAAAGACAAACATCTCCTCTGGAGATAGAACGTGATGTGAACTGTGAGGAGAAAAACCCAAGTGAATATCCTTAGATGTCAGGACAATTCAGTTTTCACTGCACTGTGAGAAATCACATTCAAATACTTGTAGAATGAAAAAGGAGTACTGAAGAACAAAAAACAACAACAACAAAAAAAAGTAAAGAGACATTCTCTTGAAGAATATTTATGGCATAGGGGAAGCCAGAGAATTTCAACATAAAGGAAAATGAAGATATTCAGACACCGCAAGGGTCCTATCACAAGGAGAGGAGCAATGTGAGTCTATACTGGGAACCATTGAGATTGTAGCTAAAAATTTCTGACTGAATAAAACAGAAATGCCTCAACCAGACTGTTTTCAAGAACACTCAACCCCCACACACACTTCTGAACTTGAACTGATGTCTGTGGATAAGGAGCTATACTTCTAAATTTATCTCTAGCCCCTTAACTAATTCCAAATAAAACACAGTTGATATTTTGTGCAGGCGGTCTGCTTAAACCAAGTGTCCTGAAGAAACTTCTGACTAGAGATGAATCCCTTGGATGTTCCTTGGCAAAGAGTTGTTGTTCCTTATGTTTATGGATTTTTAATGTAAAACAAGGTTTGTCTTCATTTATCAAAGGGTTAACAAAATTTCCAATAATTAAATTAACAGCAATCTGCTAAAAAGCTGCCTAGTGCAAAGTCTAATAAACACCAATTCCTTTTCTCCTCCAGGATAATGGACCAGCCAAGAAAACTTTCAACAGTCCCCTGCCTGGCTGTAGCTAACAGGCACAAACATGTCTATGTACTACCCCACCTCACTCCTTCCATCCACAGTGTGACTCTAGCTTCTTGTGGGAGATGTGACACTATATATAATAGGCAAACTCACTTCTGTTTTTCCTGCTTTCTCCAAGGCTGAATCTGGTCTAATATGACAAATTAAGTGCATCTTGTTCTGATTTCCCTCAAAGAAGAGCTGTATGTTGGGAAACAGATCTTTCAAGAGAGTCCCATCTGTGCTGGGGAGGCACCCATGACAAAAGCCAAGTGCAGCATGTACTGAACCACAACACCAAGTTGCTCTTGAACAAGGATTAAGGGACTTGTGCCAAATCCTAAACAACATCAGTCAAATGTATGAGAGTATTTAGGACAGAGCAGGATGCAGTCCCAGAGGATGAGGGCAGCTGCTTCTTTCCATGGAGAAGGAAACACGTGGGTTGTTTTTTTTCCAACCAGAGATTCATTGCCTCACATCTGCTGAGGACTTCCCAAAGCCATACTGCATGAGCAGGTACACCGATCAGTTTGGTTCTGCTGCTGCCCAAAATAGTCTTGTTTATTTGTGAGCAGCCACAGCTGGAACCAAAAGCATACATGCAGCTTGTGCCATTATGTCTTAATCCTGGCAGCAAATAAAATCCACGGTGATTATGAAAATAATTTCCTCTTGTGATTTAAATGTATAAAGCACAGCACACAACATTTGTTTTGTACTAGGGAGCATACTCTTGTTACTGAAAATACAAAGGTGAAAAATTATTTGTTGATTTCAGCATTTATAAGTTGACTTAAGTTTTACATTCAACATTTACTACAGTGATTCTGAAATTTGTAGTAATCAACAGCAATAATCAATACTAGTCAAAAACATCCACCTGTTCTTAAAGAGTATTAAGAAAGTGAAGCCTTAAATTTATCCCTAAGGGAGTGTGAAGTGATACATGACACACACTAATAGCAAACTAACTTGACCTTTATCATTCATATTTTTAACTTAAGCTGAAAAATACAAGCTTTTTTCAATATTAGCCACGTCAAAACTGAAGGGTAAACAAAAAGAGTGAATTATCACTGCATTACTGTTAATAAATCAATTTTCTTCACCATTAATAATAACTGTGCTAATAACATTCAGTCCCTAATACTGATATTCCTCAGATAGTAGAACTATGTGACAGCTGTGTCTAAATTTTATTCTGGAAGTGATTCTACTAGAATAAAAAGTAACTAGTTATCTTTTTCTCTTGTGTAAGTAGGATATAACAAAAGATATCCCTGTGATATAACTAGCACGAGGTTAAGGAAATGACATCAAAAGATTACAAAAGGTAATTCCATCATGCAGGTAACCTCCCTGTTGTTAGACTTTGCAGCAAGCACATGTCAAAAGCTTTCTACAGTTAATGAGCCTTTAAAACTGAGGTTCCCAAATTCAGACAAATCTTCCTAAGCAAGAAATGTGTAAAAAGTTCAAATTCAGATCACACTTGTTCTGCCACCCACTACACCATAGGATGTCGTGGCACTGTGGTACTGGACTTTCCGCAGCTCTAAAGGTAGAGCCATGTGGTCAGTCAGAGCGGCACATGGAGGACCTGAGCAGTCCAAGGTAGAGGCACATGCAGAGTGGCTGCTGCCTGCAGGATCCTGAGGCTGAGAGCATGGAGACATGGGCAGAATGCTGACATTATACTGCGTACAACATGAGAGCCTGATCAAAACCTCATCTTGTAATCAAACTGTTGAAGGACAAAGCTGTCATAGGTGTGTTCTGGTCCTTGGCTAATAGGAAAGCAGAAGTCCAAGTCACTTCTCAGCTCTGGAACAGGCAAGCCACTGAGCCACTGCCTGCCCAGACATGGCCATCACTACATAGCTCCTGCTACCACCCAGAGACATCTCATCAGGGGATCATGCTGGACAAATGCATTGACAGCACCTCCTGGAAAATGTTGCAGCCTTCATGCCAAAATTCTTATTAGCAAGATACTGGTTTGCCCTTCTACAGAGGATATGGACATGAAGAGAAGACATAAACGAAACGCATTGAAGTCAAAGTATACAAACATGCTCCACTCACATAACACAGGAGGTTCTCAAGAACTACCCTATTAAGTACTTTCTTGTAGTAAATTGCTATCTCCCTTAGAGAAAATTATTCAGTAAAAAATATCCTTATCTGACAGATAAGTATCTGCTACCCAAAAGTCAAAAAGATGAAGAAGCCAATGAAAGCACAGGAATAGGTCTGACAGGAAGCATTACGAGAATTTAATAACCATAGTGACTATTATAGGAAGGCTTCACAATGGTTTTTTAAAGGAAGCATTTTAGAGTCTGGCTGCTCTGACTTTTGCATGGTAACTTCTAAATCCTATTAGGGAGTTAGAGAGGAATTTGTTTCTTTAATTGCTGTGGATTAGAAGCCAATAATGGAAAAAAAAAAAACCTCCAAGTAGTAGTTCATGTTGCAGTTTGGAGAAAGGACAGCAGATGAGTATGGTTTCTTTTTTAAACACATAAATTTGAAAATCCAACTCATCACAAGTATATGCTATTTCGTGTAATTGCAGCCCTCACTCTTCTCCTGAAAGACAAATTATTTTTCCTGTTTGGTCTACAGGGAGTTCTGAAAATCAGCAGTTATGTTTTTCTGAAAATTCTAGATTATCCCAGATTTCCCAGCATGGTTTCACAAAAATGAAACTCAAGAACTAAATTTTTGTACAACAATGGTGTGATTTCATGATGACACTGTCAAATATCTTTCTAGGGCACATAAAACATCCATGCGAAGCCAAGAAAATAAAGCCTGTGTTGCATGAAAAAGTGAGAGTTTACCTGTAGTATAATCACTTTCCATCTGGAACTAAACTGGAATTTAACATTACTTACTAACCCACTTCACCATCTGAAACAGACTTCTCTGCTGGTAATCGCAGTGGGCTGGGAGAGGCTGTTTCAGGTCTGAAAACAGGGAAAGTGGGCAAAAGTAACACACTTCCCAATAGGAAATACCAAGGCCTGCTAGTCCTTCTATACTTGCTAAGAGCTGACAGCAGGCAGGATGCTACCTGGAGTACCTGCTCCAGCAAAAATTGCTGCTGGTTCCAAGCCCTCTTACCGCCCCATTAAGAGCTACCACCATACTCCAAGTTGTCCCTCATACTCCTCTGTGGGATATGTCAGCAAGCAAATGAAGCAGGAATGATTTGCTTTTAGTTGAATGTTGCCTGCCCAGCTCCAGCTAGTAGTTTAAATTAGAACTACTTAGAGCTCTTTGGCCATTCATTCTGCTGGGAACTTCTCTCAGATCAAAAAAAAGTCAATCTTTTCTATATTCTTTGACTGTCACCACAGGCAGAGAAGAAGAAATGAACCCAAGTACCTGAAATACCATTGTTCAAATAACTAAAAATCCTCTCATCAAGAGGTACCTGCCACCAGCCTCATTACTCAAAAAAAAAAACCACAACCAAAACATCAGGCAAAGAGAGTTATCAGCTGGAAAATCATCCTATAGTTACATACAGGGATAAGCACATGTATACTAGATAATCTAAAGTGAGAAAGAATATAAAATTGATACCTTTGGGAAAGAAGGGGAAAAAGCAGGAAATGTGAAGAAACAATCTTAAATGTTTGTTGGATGGTGGGAGGGAAAGGGAATTCTACCTACTGAATCACCCACTCCACCTCAAGTTCACACTGCTAAATCTCTTTTTCAGACAGCATTCCTGAAGGAATCTTGAGTTTAGCAATGTGAGTTACAGAGCTAGTTGCAATTAGAATTACTCATCTCAAGACAGAAACTTAATATTCAAGAGGTTCTTTGACTTCAGCTGCCATTTTTCACATCTCCCAAAGCCAGTTCGTACCAGAATCCCCAAGACAGTTTGCATACAGAAGTTTCTCTGCTGGTTCATCTACTCTGGAAACAAAATACACCATGTTTAAAATCTGCCTGTGTCTCTTAGAGTCATTTGGGATCCCAAGTGGTCCAAGTGCTTTTAGAAATCAACACAGTATGGTAATGTATCCCAGAGTTCTCCTGCTTTTGGAACACCAACAGCTACTGTATGTGTGGAGGAAACTTTTCACACATAGCAAAAAATATTCAGTACTGTGGTGCAGTTTTGCATACAGCCTTTTCTCCGCAAGTTGGTTCCTAGCCAAACTTCTCTTCTCCAGCGAGAAAGCAGCAACTTCACCAGAAACCTCAGGTCTAACATGGGAATAATAAACACAGACAAATCTGTCAAAAGGACGCCTTTCCTGGGGCAACGGCCTATACTAGAAGCTATTACTATACTTAACAGCCAGATGGTGACAGTCATACTCTGGTTGCTCAAGAAAGTTGCCCTTTTCCACTAGCCGTCAGGCCCTTTCTAGCATACTTCATGCCAGATGTCAAAATCAGGTACTCCAATTCATTTCCCTCTGAAAAAGGACATACTTTTCTAAGCAATTATCACATGGATGTTAAAACCATGCACCAGATACAGGACTGTGTGATGGTTTGGGAGTTCCCCGCCCCCCACACTTTGTAAAATGATCCAGACTAGAACTCAGCCGGATGGAAGTTAAGGACTGAAGCTCTATTTACAGCTCAGCACAATGTACAAGTAGAGATATACACTATAGACAGGAATAGTTACAGAAATAGACAAGTTAAAGGGAATACAGAAACACAACTCCCCTCCCAGAAATCAGAGACCCCAGGAGGGGTTCCCAATCACCCTTCCACCTTCTCCCCACCCCTGTACCTTACCTCAAGGTTTTCCTTACGTGCAAGATGAGCTTGGAGGACTTGGAGGTCTCTCCTTTTTACGTACAGTCTGGAATTCTAGTATATGCATCCACTCTTGATACTGAATAGCACAAAGACATGGAAAAAAAGTACTATCTTGCCTTCCCATTCCAAGGCCCAGAGTTCCTCCAAAATGTCATGACTTAAAAACAGATGGCAAGCAATGCCAGCACCACAGAGAAGAGGATTTAGAAAGGAATTCATAAACAACTATCATTTCCCTTGCCTCGGGATTTTTCTGGCTAAATTATTACTCTTTAAAGCAGTGCACTGTGAGTAAGCTGCCTGACTGCCATTAACATCAGTAGCAGTGGCATAGCATAAGCTTTGTGTGCAAGTTCTGAGGATTAATCACAGAGTCATATCTGTAGGGCACTCGCTTTGAACTCAGCAAATCTGCAACGGAACAACTCTTTGTCAGACTCTTCTTTGAAGAAAAATCACAAGGAAGTGGGTGGGCTGCTGGTTAAGCCTCTTCTTAACCCACCAGTATTTCCCTGTTAACTCTAGGAGAATAGTGAAGCAACAAGTGAAAACATTAACTATCTCTCTCCTGCATCTCCAGTAATAATAGCCAAGACAGGGGAACAAAAAAGGATAATTATTTTGGAGCAGAAAGAAGAAAGGATAAAAGAAATCACATAAAAATAATGCAATGAATGTGGTATCAATATGATATTGGGTGGGTTTGGGTTTTGTTTTGTTTTGTTTTGTTTTTTAACACAAGGATGAAAGCTGTAACACTTGAGAAGAATTTCCATGTATGGATTTGGAAATCTAAAAATAACACCTCATTTAAACAACAAGACAACAAAAAAGAAGAAAAAGAAAGAAAGAAAAATTACAACTGGCCCTAGAATAGATGGTGATGAATATATTCGACAGGAAATTTTCTCAATTCTCTTTTGCCTTCTGTGTTTGTTGGCACCTTTCCCCCAGTCCACCCCTTGTCATTTCCCAACAGAGGTAACCATTTCTGAGCAGCCTCAGAGTGTCTTTGGCAGAATAGGAGGCTTCACAAGAGGGTAGCTCCATCAACTCAAGGCTTGTTATTCTTTGCCTGAGGTGCCAGAATTTTGTGTTGTTTGATGCTACAGTGAAAAATTTCCCCCTGCTGTGGTTTCCAGGAGATGGTGGTTTCATAAGCTTTCGGACCTCCATTTCTGCAGCTCTTTTGTTCATCCAGCAGCAGTACATCACCCCAACACAGATTTTTGGTTTAGTAAAACCCCTAAAAGGACCCACACAGTGGCACCATCATCAAAAAAGGGAAGGGCACAGATGTAGCTAGCTCTTTAGGCTCAGTCTTTGCCTCCTAGGGGTTGGAGAGAGGTCCACATCCTCTTTGTACCACTCAAGCTGCACTGCAGCGGGACCTTCAGACAATTCCTCAGGAAGCTTGTATGCCTTCATCTTACAGAATGACCAAATCACTGACTCTACTCCAGCTCTGTTTCTCCCACTTCACAACTGAATTAAGAGCTGACCAACCCCTCCACAGGGCTCATGCTCTCCAATGAAATCCACTGGTGCAACAAGTTCTCAGGACTATATCTGTCAGGCCCAGTTACAAGAAGCTTGCATCAGGGGCCAAAGCTCTTCTGGCTAGCTGTATGATGAGAAGCACATAAATGCATCACAAACACTCTGCCCCAAAACTAGGGGCTGGCTAAAGACAAGGACCGACACTGTGAATTGAACTTACACCCTACAAATGGATGCTAATTGACAAGATCTGAGCTCCTCCAGAAGAGCATGACACTGAAGCAAGATGTGTTCTGACATGAGTGGCAGCCCCAGGAAAAAGCCGCAGGAGAAGAAGCTGCATGGCTACAGCTATGATAGCATTACTTTTTGGGAAAGGTAGAACAATACTGCAGAAGAAAGCTCAAGACATGGTGGCAAAGCTGTCAGAACTCACCACACCACCAAAACAAGGGATCAGCTCTTGCTAGAACAACAGTTTGTACATGGTGATTAAGCACACTGGTGTGGCTGTAACTGGAAAAGTGCCTAGTACTTGCCTGCAGTATGCCTGGTTTTAGCTGGTGCTGTCAAGTCTTTTGCTTTCACAAGCAGTACAGCATTTCAGCTTTCACACACACACATGTCCCCAAAGAAAGATAAAAACTCATCTCATTGCAGGAGCCAATGTTCTGTTCCTACTGTCTGTTCATTCACACCAGAAGTCCACCAGAACAGCTACATCCAGCCGTGTCTCATTTACTTTTAATGATGATGCCAGCATTGCAGCAAGGTAAACAAAACAACACATTGAATTCAGGACAATTGAAATCAGTTTTCTACTCCTTTATGAAAAAGAGTGAAGCATCAGCTATTGATATCTTCTAGCAGTAATGTTCCACTCGTACTGCATGTTCTCCTGTGCCACCTGCTCTATATCCATCCCAGCCATTCATGTGCAGGTGGGCATTAGGATGGGTATACACAATGGTGCCTACAATAATGCTTTTATAACTTGGAGCTCTAAGTAGCCAATGGCCCCACCAGGACAACTATTTTCTTGACAACACTCTGCGTTGACAGACCTTTTAAAACTACTTCACCAAGACCCACATTTTGACACTGAATTACAACAGTGAGCAAGCCTCTCAGTGCACAACACTTGGCCAAGAGTGCATGGGTGTGACTGTGTCCCATGTGGTTGATTGAATGATATAATGACACCTAAATAAACTAATCATCCCAGCCCTAGACTCGTGTAAGTCAGTGCACCAAGTGTGCTGTGTTACTGGATAGCTGCATGTGATCTAGCACCAATCTACATTACAGATACTGACTAACACTAAAGTACAGCCCCATCTTTGTGTCACCTGCAGCTCTGCCCTGCATGCTGTGGGCTAGGATGTATATATGCCCAAAGGTGTATATCACTGTAGTCAATGTCATGGACCGGCAGACAAAGTAACAAACCTGGTCCTAGTCAAATAGCTTGGTTAGGACCCAACACACACATATCAAGGCACATGTACCTGCGCTAACATCATCTCTTTGATGGGGGCAGTATAAATCATATGCAGGTAAGGGCTTTCCTACGTGTCCCTTGGTATTTTGTTTTTGGGAGTTGCCTGCTAGCAATCAGCATCAAACACACTTTTAATTGCTGGTTTTGTTTTGTCATTCAGTCAAAATAAAGAGATTGATCTCTATTGATTTGTGGAAAGGTTCACTTTGTTTGCTCGACCTTTCTGTTGCTTAGCAGGATTGTGCCAAGAGCTTGACACAGACTGAGAAGTAAATTTCATAAACAGTAATGAGTGAGTGATGGCAAACTCATATCAGTCTCATTCACTGTCAGACTTTGCTGTAAAAGGAGTGTCAGAGGCAACAGCTTCTGGTTATTGTCTCAGCAGTGCCAGCAATGTCAGGATTATTTTTTTTTTCACATTAATCTAATGCATCCACATTGATGCATAATAAACAGGGAAGAGGTACTCTCTACATGCAGAAGAGCAGCTAGGTAGTGCATGTTTATTTCCCCCCAGCAACTTTGTCATTATTCTCTGGTTTTCCTTTTTGTTTCTCCCCAGGTATTTACATACATCACCTTGGCTTCCTTATTCATATTCTCAAAAGCACTAGGAGTTCATCCTCAGAAGAGGAAATAAACAACAAACACCTCCAACAACAACAACAAAAACCCAGAAAAACAAACCCACAACAACAAGACACCTCTCTTCTCTCACACTCTAAGGCTGCAGGAGTCCTGCTGCTACACCTGGGATTTCTCTCCACTCATGCCTACAATACAGGAATAAAAGACTTGGAAAGCAGCAATGTTCCTCCAGCTGCCAACCATGCTGCTAAACTGCCACCCACCAGATGTCTTTCCCTTTCTATCAACATCAAAATGAAGTCAGCTGTCAGAACAGGTGGCTTTCTGCCCCAAGCTGTTTTCCCCCAACCCCACCAACTGCTGTGTGGATCAAAGCCCTCTGCAGATAACTTGGGGCCACACCACCAACCTGCCTCTATCCTCTTTGGCTGAAGATCCTTCTGGCAATTTCATAGTCAAGTTCTGCAATTCTTGTAGGTCACCACTGCCTGGTGAATAGCTCTTCCTGGCCCCCCACTCAGGTGGGGGGGACCACTTTCAGCTAATGTGTGTCTTCTGGAGCTTCCATGTTTAGAGGCCTCCTACACCTGAATACAGGATATTAGCCATTACAACAGTATCTACTATGCCTTATCTAAGCTCTCTACGCATTGTTTTTTATAAAGCAGCAGATCAGCTCTTCCAGTCTGTGAAAAAAGGACAGCAAATATTCATCACGAAATACAATAAGCTGATAACAAAGGATCTCTCTTTTATGGCTAGTAAAACACTAAGTATCTCCCCACTGGTGGTTTGGGTTTTGGTTTTTTTCCAAATAATATCCTTAAATTGCACTTGATGTCATCTAGCTACCATAAAATGGGGACTCTTTCACCACTGGAACTCTGCTCTCTTACTTACATATGGGATATCTTCTCATGGAAAGCCAAGGCCAGAACCATTAATCAGAGAATCAGAGAATCAACCAGGTTGGAGGAGATCAGATCATCCAGTCCAATCCATCAGAGAATCATAGCAAGTAGCAGCCCAAGATCTACATCCAATGACCTAAACCATCTAGGTATCACACAGACTTTCAGAGTGCTCCTGTCTGTACTATTCTTGGTCTGTCAAAAGACTTCAGCTAGCAGAGCTGTCAATTCAGCTCTCCAGAGAACTACTGATTCCACCTCAAAAACTTTTCTGTTTTTTGGTGTGTTTGTTTTTTTTTTAAAAAAAGCCTTTTAATTAATTTTCAGCTTCTGAAAAACATTTTCAGTGCCTTTTGCATGAAAAATCTTGTCCTCCTTGGAAGTGATGATACCACAGACTTTTTCAGTTCAGAGGGCTAGCACTGCCATGAAGGGATAAATGGCAGATCCAAAGCTTATTTACTGAACAAAAATCCTTCTTTCATGCAAAAATCTAAACAACAATGAAACACATCAGTCAACACATAGGCCCTGATATGCCAAGTTCCATGAGGAATGAAGACCCTTCCTGAAACAAGCTGAAGACCAGCTCAGCTTAGGTTTATGTTTGAATGAACCACAGGTAGCTCTAATATGCACTGGCAGTGGACAGTTAACAGCTACTAATCATGATGCAGGACTATGCTTGTCTACTATACCTGTGCCATTTTGGGATGAGGTGCAGTGCTGATTGTGGTCACACTGATGGCCAAGGAAGATTTGTCACACAAGACAGATTTTCCCCAGACCATTTTGAAATGATTTGCCCATAGTATTTAGTGTGTATTTCTTTTTCCAGATTATTTTATGGTTCTGCAATAGGACTGAACACTATTTTCTCTCAAAATACACTCATGTGATTACATTTCAAATAAAATGACAGTTAAGATTACTTGCAGGTAAAACTCCAATTACTGGTATGTTATACTTGCAGTGAATATAAGCTGGCATGGCAATTGTGAGGACACTGTTTTAGAGCCCAGTTCATACTTGGCATAAAAATCCACAGCAGCTATACATTTTGAAGGAGATAATTTTTGAAGTTACTATTTATTCTAGTTGCTCACCCACTGATATCCCCAAGGACAGTGTTCAGCAGGTATTGAGGAATCCCAACTTTGTATACCTTGATTCACTTCGAATCTTCAAAGGCTCTTTTGCCACTATTTGTAAGAGGAAATCACCACTAATGTATGTAAATGGATTCTGGGTTTGGTCAGTAACCTTTCACTTGAAATAAAAAACCAAAAAAACCCTTGATACAGGGTTTTGTAGTGGTCTTTTCTAGGGCATATATGATATAATCTCCAGCACTACAAGAGGCTGTATTTTCTAGCACTTACAACAGTAGTAGTCCAAAGACCTGAGTTTTGGTTTTGGTTCTGCCACTCACTCTCTGTATGACATTTAGCAGATCAATGAACTTCTCTGTAACTCTTTCTGCATGTGAAATGGGTATACTTGTGTTGTATTCTTTCTTTGACACCCTGTCAGAAGGACATGGCCACAACAACCCCATGCAGAGCTACAGGCTGGGGTGGGAGTGGCTGGAGAGCAGCCAAACAGAAAGGGATCTAGGGGTGCTGATTGACACCTGCCTAAACATGAGCCAGCAGTGTGCCCAGGTGGCCAAGAAGGCCAATGGCATCCTGGCCTGCAGCAGGAATAGCGTGGCCAGTAAGAGCAGGGAAGTCATTCTCCCCCTGCACTCTGCACTGGTTAGGCCACACCTTGAGTACTGTCTCCAGTTCTGGGACCCTCAATTTAAGAAGGACATTGAGGTGCTTGAG
>VWZE01003250.1:4706-43264 GCA_013396675.1 Eubucco bourcierii | reverse complement strand
GTCAGCGTCCCTGGAGGTGTTCAAGGCGGGTTTGGACATGGCACTTGGTGCCATGGTCTAGTCTTGAGGTCTGTGGTGATGGGTTGGACTTGATGATCTTTGAGGTCTCTTCCAACCTTGGTGATACTGTGATACTGTGACATGGAGTGAAACCATTGCCCAAGTGTGCTAGGACAGAAGGTGCACTACATCCTGTCAGTAGCAGCACTAACAACAAAGTGCAGTTGTGGAATTTGTTCATTTTCACTGCAATAGCCAAAAGATTAAAATCTCAAAGAGCATTTTCATTTTTTCAAAATCTGATGAGTATTTTGCACTCAGATTCTGATTTCATTTTATTTTTATCTCAGAATATCTATTCTTGTGTCAGCAGAACTAATATTCTGGTATAAATATAAGCAGAATCAAACTGTAAGTTCCTAGCCTTTTGCTCCCTTTCAAATTAGGATCTTTATGCATTCATGCCACCACTGACTTCCTTCTGGTACCAGGGGAAAAAAAAAAGTAATAAAAAGAAGCTTTGCCTTAGCAGTTTAACACTTTTCTTCCCATGGCAACACGATCATGTTACATCATGATCAAACATGCAAGCCTAGCAAGTGGTAGAACAGATTCTACAAAGAAGGCTGATTTTGTAGGCACCTGTGATGAAGAGTGAAGAGCAGCTAGTACCACGCTAATGCATTGCTAACACTTGTATCAGGCAAAACCAGTAATTCAGCCACCTCCATGTCCCCTCACATAAAATTTTAATAAACTCAATCTCATGGGAGGAAAGAAAAGATGGGGACCCTACTAAATTATTTACAGTCTTAGTTATGCATGGCAAAGAAGCTCCTCTTAGGTCAGTAAGTGATATTGTCCCATCGATTTCCTTCTCTCAGAATATGTAGGTGACAATCAAGTTTGGAAAAATAAATAAAATGAAAAGGCATCCCAAATGAAAGAGGGATGCAAAGAGCAAGCCAGGAAAGACAAAGCTGTTGGAGGCAGAGATGAGAGAGAGTTTGTATTTATGAAAGAACTATTGATCAGTTGCACACACTAGCAGCAGAAAGACTCAAATTAGCTGTCATAATTCCAGTGATGCAGAGGGACATGCAGGCTCAAGCTCCATTAAATGTAACCTACATCCAGAGGAGCCAGATGAGATTTGCAAGACTGAACTCTGAAGTCCCACAGGAGATCCTGCAGTTGATTTATATTCCTGATTTCCTATTCCCTCAAGAACTGTGCAATCAGTTCCTGGAGGTGGGCAGGGAATAACTGAAGAGCTAAACTGTGATTCACCCTGCCAATTAAGGAGTCTTGAGAAGGGCCCTAAAACAAATCCTTCAGCTTCATCCAGTCTTCCTGAGCCACAACTACATTCAACTCTGAAAATGTGGCCAAAATCATTATGGACCAGTTCAAAGGTGCATTACTGTTCTCACACATTAATATTCACACAGTTTAGACCTTTCCACAGTAGCAGGTTGAAGGACATTCCTGGTTGTATATGAGGCTTAAGTTTATTCTGTAATTCAATGTACAAAAAGAATCACCACAAAGCAGTAATTAAAATGGCAACCACTGCCTAGCAGCTATCAACATACAAAAGTCATCTACATGTTTCAGCCTCAAGCTTCTGTTAGGGTCAAAATCAGATTGTTTGATTCAAAATTTGTTGGCATCTATCTCACATTGTGATGTTCAGTTGTGAATGGTGCATGGCTTTGTGAACAAATCACAATAATCTCATTTCCAAAATGTTCCACTTAAGTCTTTCTTCTTCCACTGAAGCAAGGAAGCACACACTTCTCATTACTAACTCTGTGTGTGGCATGTGGCATGTAATCACCTTGAAATATTTAACTGGTTTTCATCTCACTAACAGTGTGGGGTGGAGCATCAGACCGGGTTGTATATAAACTGGGATATAAATCATCATAAACCAGGCATTAAATTGGTATATAAATCAAAAATTATAGAAGTCAGTTGGAAGAGATCCATTAGATCATCCTGTTTGTTCTTTCCTGTGTTTTTGCCCTGAGAATGCACAAGGCATCACTCTTGATTAGCCAAGAGACATAGAAAAATGCCCATCTCTCCCCCTCCCTGTCTCTCAACAAGGAAAGGAAGGAAACAGAAAGCTCTGTATGCATATTAATAAAACTTATTTTGACTGCTAGAATGACTAGAATTATTAGCAATGGTATGTTTTACCTGTCAACATATCCACACTGCAACAGGCAGGCCTAAAAAAGAAATTTTATATATATATATATCTATATCTGTGTCTATATCTGTATCTATATATGCCTATGTCTATATCTATATATTATATATGTGTTTGTGTGTGTATAAATATATGTGTGTGTGTGTGTGTGTGTATTTATCTCCCACCTCAAAAGCTGATTAGGTATTAGTCTACTTATTTTTACATGCCATGGTTCAGTACAATAACTAGAGATAGTACAAAGGTCATGAAGTGGTTAACTGTGTCTCTGGATCAGGATCTGTGTATTCTGCAATAAAATGGCCAGCGAGCATACATTAAGCAATGACAAATAAAAGAAATATCACAGACATTGTTGAACGGAAACAGAATATCCCAAATGTATGGAACAAGGCAGGGGTCCTGTGGAAAACATAATATGGGATTACAGTGATTAAAACTTGATAATGAGTATGCTCAGAGGGGATAAGTGAAGGCCAAGTATGCAGCCTAAACTGTGTCATCTCCTACCTTTACGTGCCTGTGTTTGCAGCCTAAAAAATGCTCATATGATTTTCGAGTTCTTAACTTTAAAACAAACAACAAACTGCAAAAGCAGGAATTCTAATGTGTGCTCTCTTAGCAATTCAGAAGTGTGGTAAGTGGTTCATCAGCAAAATAAGACCCTTCTGATTCACCTCTGATCCCTCTGTTAGATGAGCTGAAGGAAGAACCTTCTGGTTGAAGGAAGAGGGTGAGACTTTCCCTCTGCCAGCATTTCACAATGTTTTAGTAGTATACATACAGCAAGACTCAAGACTTCGAGCAGGGCTTTAAAAAGAATCCTTCTCTGTTCATCCCCTGCTTTCCTCCAACACAAACAAATAGCAAAGAGTTTGGCCATTTTTGCACCTTCCCTTCCAAATTGTTCCAGTACACCACTCCATCCCTCATTCCAGTCTCAATGCTCAGTAATCCCTTCTTTCATCTCTATTAACTTCCCAGTATAAAATCTCATCCCTCTTCTTGCTCTTATTTCATCTCTTCTCAGATCTTGGCCATATTTTCTACTCAGACATACCTGTCATCTCAGGAGGTCTACTGACCCTTACTCCTACCCAGCTCTTCTGTCTCTAAGAAGCAAAGGTAGTACAGAAATAAAAATAGTATGCAGTTGGGAAAGTTGTTTGCTCATATGGATATTAAGGTCACAGCCATATTAGCAGATATGAAGATGCAGCCCACTAGATTTCAAAATAGGTCTTAGATTTTGATGCTAAAAAAGCCACATTTGTAGCTTAGCTTGAAATAGCAGGATATGAAGAAAACCCTACAGCAGAGAGAGAGGGAAATGAGGTCTGTAACTACCACCTGGTCATTAGCTATGGGAACAATGAATGTGATGAAGATCAACAACAGGAGACCTTCAGGCATGTGAGCACCTGCCACCTAACCTTCGGGATGGCTGCCCTGTCTGCTTTAATAACCAATGCATTAAGGAATGACATCATATTGTCAGCCTAATAGCACTGGCCAGCAGGATGGTGCCATACTTCAGGGTGTACCTCCATCTGGGGGTCAAGGTAGCTAATTAAAAATGAAACAGCATTTCCTTGTAGGGGAAGACAGGAATAGAAAGAGACCCATGGGAGTATGGGAAAGAGAGGGCAAAAGAAAAAAGCATGTAAAGTGGGATGCTGCCTCTTTATTTCAAACACTGCTTTCAATGGTGCCTAGAGAAAAAGGGGGGAAAAAAGAGGCAAAACTTCTCTCAGGTCAGCACTTAATACAGATACAACAATGAAATATTTATTGTTGCTTATAACAGCAGGCAGGGCCAAGATCACGAGTCTACTGATGTTACTAATGCTTTGTCAAACTATCAGCTGAGCTTCTTTGTGGATCTAAACATCTTTTTCCCTGAAAGAGAAAGCTTGGGAACCTGTAGATATTGCAATTGTAGACATTACAGTCTACAGAGTGCTAATTATTGCCACTGTCAACAGTACCATATTTTTTCTGGTTATAAGGAGGTAATTGCGTGCTTTGTAGGCCTAAATGAAGAAGCCTTAATCTCCTGCTAAATTCAGACCATTAAGACTGATAAAATCCATTCAATGTTCAGCATTGATGCTATATGAATTAAAACATCACCCCTCTCCATCCTGTAGAAATCCTTCATTTCCTCCAGTAGTTGCTCCTCTCAGAACATGCTAGGCTATTTCTTTCACCTTTGCCAATTTATTTTTTATGCAAACAGCTTTCAGATCACCACAAACATAGGATTGTTGCTGTTTTCAACAGCACAGACAAACGTTATCATTCCAATTAACACAAGGCATTATGGTTCCTCTTATCCTGAAAATACAGTTCCCCATGCAAATGCTCCAAGTTCAGAGACCATATCCTCTGGTCCCGCAGTAAAACGGTGGCTTTAGGAGACAGACAAAGGATACCCTACAGTGCCAGACAGGGAACATTTCCCAAAACCCCCAGGAACTTCTAAACATTTTTCAGGAAGCATCAGCTACCTATTTGTGAACTGGTTCAGTCTAAAGCAGCCTGGTGACAATTTCTAAGCTGTGTAGGAAAAGATCAGTTTCCATAGCAATTTTGGCCACTTTCTGCCCACATGCAGCACTCTCCATGTTCCTGGACGCAAAACACAGCTGCTGTGGAAGACAGGCCTAAGTGGCAACAGCAAGCTGGAAAAGAATAGACAAACAGAAACTCTTCTTTTATGGCTGCATATAATTCAAAGCATAAATTCAGGTTTGTGATATATAAGGAGGAAGGGAGGGAGGAAAGAAAAAAAAAAAAAACCACAAAAAAACTCCAACAACAACAAAACCAACCAAACAGGATTGAAGACCCAGCTCTGAAAGTCAGCAAAATAAAATATTTTGGAGAGAAGGAAGAATTATTCATCTCCCTTCTGATGTAGAGACTTCCAGGTGATATAGCACAAGCTACTGGGAGCTCTACCATACAAAAGCCCCAAGCACCATGCACCATTTGTACCATTTCAGCTACCAAGGCATGAGAAAGAGAAGGGGCAGTGGTTTGTTTGATGACTTCTCTGGAAGAAAAAGAAATCTCACTCCTGAAGAACATGAGACAACTTTTGGGGATTTTGTTTGTTTGTTTATTTGTTTGTTTGCTGTTGTTTGGTTGGTTTTGGTTTTTTGGGTTTTTTGGTTTGTTGTTTTGGGGTTTTTTTTGTGGAGTTTTCAAGTTTTCAAACCATAATACTTTATTCACCTGCTTTGGAGAGAAGGAGGTTGTGGAAAACCCATACCACTTTCACACTTCCCTTACCAAGAACACAGAGGAAGACTGCAGAGTGACCCACAAGCACCAGCCCTCTGAAGCTCCAGGCAGTTCTGAGCACATAGCAGGCTAACCCACAGTCCTGTAGTACCTGCACAGTTGTCCTTGCTGAAATCATTCCAGGAATGAATACACATAGAACTCTCCAGGAAAATACATGTTCAAAGACAATGTGAGAAAGCATAAGGTCTAAACAAAAGAAGCTAAAGGCAAAAATTAAGCATCACGTTAGACTGGCTTTAAGAAAGTATGAAGACAATCTCTCTCCTCTTATTTGCACCTTCTTCCCCTTTCTGCACTATTTGGCTTCCTTAATTAAGTTTGTAATGCTAAATCTCCCAGAAAGACAATGAAATGACTAAAACATACTTAGAAATTTGTCTCTCCCTCTATCTTCTATGCTGTGGTTACTTTTTTCTTAAAGTAACTCTTAAGACTCTTAAAGATTCCAGCTGAAGATCAGTTTAGAGCCTTAGAGCCTGAGTTGTCTATAGTTTATTTTTCAAAAACAAGCAAACAAAAAATGATGACTACAACAAGAACAAAACAAAACCCATGAAACCCCCAACCTCCCACAAAAAAACCAAAAACCCAAACACCCCAAACTTCACACCCTAAAAAAAAATTCAAACAGGAATGACCTTCCTACAGCCTTTCTAAAAGTATAGAATACCATCAACATGACAGGTGTCTGTTTTACTCCAAGGAGTAAGCCAGCAGACTAAATACTCACAGGCCTTTGAGTGCCTTACCCCTCACAGTGGCTTTGAGGAAGTGGCTTTGTTGGTTCCTGGAAGATGCCAAAACAAATATAGTACATCTCTTCATTGCCTTGGTGGTAATACTTTCAAAACAAACACAGCCTTTCACCTTCTTTATCATAATATACCAGACAATAGTCTCATAAAGTATTTTTTAGACAAGAGAATAAAAAAACAACAACATAGCCTCCTTCTCATAGTCAACTTTCTGAAAGTACAAGTATCCAATTAAAGTGCTTTCTCCACTTGAAAATGCCTTTCACCTCTCCCAATGCCTGTAGCATATTCTGCAGCTCAAATCCCTGCCATGGCTACTTTCCCCATGTACTGTAAACACAAATCTCTAGTATACTGAAAGTGAAACCTATATAAGAAGTGCACAAACCACATAGAACTGGATATGTTAATAAAGACAGAACTGTTTAGATTTTCTCGGATTTTGATTCAAATAACATATACCCCCAGTTCTCAAAGGATTAGTGATGCTGCTGGAGTCTTTCAAAAGCCTGAACTACCAATCAAGTTTTGGTGCACAAGGCTGGGGTCAGTATATGACAGAGTAAATGCCTAATAAAGACTCAATCATATTATTCCACATCCATAAAGATACAGTTACTCATGCTCAAAGCTGTCGGACACAGCTTTTTCTCCCTTCTCCTTTCGCCTCCCAGCTCATATAGACAACTCGTTTTGTCTAATGTGATGAACATTTATCTCCTGACAGGGCAAGAGTTGGCAATACTACAATCATCCTTCCTTCCATCTCTGTTTAACCAGAGACATTTGAGAGGAAGTGATTGCAGAGAAGCAAAGTCCTATTTCCCAGGCTCGTGCTGCCATAGGGAATCAATTTGGAGCAAAGGCTCCATTTTGAAAACGTCAACCAGAATGAAAAAAAGATAAAATCAAAAATTATAAAGTCAGCTCCAAACATTCCTCTAGGTCCAGCTGCTCCCCTGGGCTCTTCTAGCATAGCTGACAGCACAGCTAGAAGAATATCTGCTTTATGTGCTGACTGGTGCCATGGGGTCCTCAGACTCAAATTAATTGCCCCTCATCCAGTCCTGCAATTCAAGGGAAACTGCTGGAGCATCAGTCCTGCCTGACAGTCTGAAAAACATGCAGTTTGTTGAACATGGCTGGAGCTCTCTCTCCTCTGATCTGCCACCCAGTAAACAGGCAAAGAAACAGATTTCCTTGCCAGGCACCATGGTTTGCTGCACTTGCACCAGGGAAGAAGCATAACCATTACTGAAATACAGATACAGCAAAGGACAGCAGTGGCCTAAGCCTGGAAGAAACATTTTCATAGTGGGACAACCAAACACCCTGGTTTCACCTCTCCATTTCTTCTGAAATTCTACAGGATGACATTTCTCCCCAGAGTTTCACCAGGAAATATTTTTTTCCCCTCATCTCATGTTATAGATCTGAGAAATTACCCATGGCATGAGCAGGAAAAACAATGGACCTGGGCCCTGCTCCTTTTGCTCTTTGTCACAACATTCAGCAAAAGGGAAATTCTGAAAAAGAAATTGTTCAGGGGAAAATAAGGACCAGGATGACTTGGAAACACTGTTCTACCTCAGGATGAACAGTGGTGAGCTGAAGTGGTTGTTCTCTGGATGAAGCTTGTTCAGAGTTACAGAATCTGCCACTATGGCAGAGACTACAGGGACTTTCTCAAGGCACTTAGTCTTGCCCCACTTTGCCTCCACTCCACTGCAAAAAAGCCGTCCTCCTGAAGCAAAGCACAAATTGAAAAAGATTGCTGTTACCCTTGCCTTGAAACAGATGTTTTACAGAAAAACATCAAGGTCACTGTTCCTACTCAGAAATAGCTATATAGGCTCAGTTCATTCTTAAATGCAGTGACCTGCAGATCATCTAGTCCTAACCCCATATATCAAGCACTCACTGCTGTGCCTAACTGGCCTGAAGATGTGAGCTTCAGCAAAAGTATTTCTCTCCTTCCCTGTATTTAGACAGGGAGATTCAAAGTTAGATCTACATCTACCTACACTTATCTTACTCATGAACTTGGAAGAAAATCTGGGTCAGAAATACACATGTACACCCACACACTGAGTGTACCCTCCCCAGGGAGAGAGCAAGCATCCTTACCCTGAAAATGCCTCAGATTAGATCAGACATGTAAATATGTGAGCACAATGTGTCTAGCCTGCCACTGTGGAGACTGATGAATGCCCTGTTGAAGGCTCCCATCAGCTGTCAACACCGCTAGGTTCAGGTATTTGCTGATACCACTAAGGGATGTGCATTCCAAATGTCTTACATGGCTAAGTATTTTAGTAATTATATTTAAGTTGGGAAAAAATTACAAACATAGCCTCACAACATCCCTTTACTTGAACCATTGCTGAGATAAAACAATTCCTATAGTAAATAGTGAGATTCCCACTGGACGGTTGCAGCAAAGTCATTATTGCTCACAGCAGTGGAAAAAGCACACACAAACAAAGGCAGCATAAACCAAAGACCCTTCCTACTGCCCTATGAACCCGGACAAAAGACATCTGATGTGAGGGCTACATTTCTTTTTGCCCACAGATGAGCAATGTTAACATAAAACTGACACCAGTAGAGAAGACAAGTGGCACCAGAAAACTTGAAGGGAACTTAACGGAATGATCATCTCATTTCAGAGACAAAAGAGCCCAGAACAGTATTTTGCAAGACCAGCCCTCTTAGCATTCTTCTGAGAGGCATGAGATCAATATTCCTTTTCCTCCTCATGTCCCAATAAAAGTATGTATTTATCCACACAGATGCATTTGGATAGTTCCTCTGGAACTTCCTTAATGCTTTAACAGATTTGACCAGGCAGGCCTACAAGCACCAGAGTATCAAATCAGGCCTGACCTTACCAATGCAGGAAATCAGCTATATTATTACACCTTTTCCTCCCCAGAGCTTTAAAAGGACCCTCTCAATGCAACAGCAGCATAAGGCAGGAGCAAAACAGAGACTGAAAGCCCTGGGAACATCAGAGATCTTACACATTTTTCAGAGTGACCGTCTGGACAGTAGCTGCTCACTACCACCTTTCAGGTTTTCAATCAGAATCAGAATCCTTCAGTCCCTGCCAGAATCTTCAAGGAGCTGCTAACCGCTTCCACCAAGACACAGAAGCTCAGGACATTCACCAGTCCCCATGACTATGCAGTAACAAAAGCAAGTTGCAGCGGCATCCTTCCTTGTAAAATCCTACCTCATAAATTTTGTCAGTGAAAACCCTTTTCTACCTCCAAGATGAGAAGAAGTAAAAGCTTTAAGGCCAGCTAGTACATCCCAAGGCAATTCCATTCCTGTCAGACCTTGTTGCTTCAGCACATGTTTACAAGTTGGTGACCACTGGCTACAATTATCACTGAGGGCTAAGCTCCTTCCTTGTGCCTTAAAGGGTGAAGCATTTCTCTTTCTAGATCTTCAAAGGAGAGTGATGGCACACTCACCTAAGAGCTGCTGGCAGCAGGACATATTCTACAATAAAAGCAGGCAATGAATTCTCCTGGAAGCAGGAAAGTCAGCAGCAGCATGAACTGCATGAGAATATGCTCATGTCCAGAGCATTCTACTGAATTAAAAAACAGGGCATTGATTTTGTTACTCGTTTTTGTATTTAACTCAATATTAATCTCTGCATACAAATACCTCTTTCTAATGCCTCAGCAGAATTTCTAGTCAGCAGCAGAAACAGAGATGTAGGTCCTAAGAACAAATCGATTAGTCTGCTACAAAGACAAACAGTATGTGAGAAGAGGGCTCTGAGTAGGTTGTCAGTCAAAGCCTCTGTTCTCATTTACCTGTGAGCCTTTAGGCCCCACGCAAGAACAATGGAGAAGAAAGCCAGGAACACTTACGCAAGGCATGCCACTCATCCTGGCGGATTGTCTTGGTGATGTTGTAGGTGAGGTTCTTGGGAATGCTCGCTGAGGAGTAGTGGTACTTGATGTACGTGCACCGCTCAATTGCTCCTGAGGAGGGCAAAATGCAGAAAAGAAAGTGTTATTAAATGAATGCAACATGTCCTCCCAGCTGTAGACCACATAGATGTATCAACTAAGAGCAAAGGATAGGAACAAAGCTATCCCTACCATCAGTCCATTGTGGCAATCAGTGCTATCTTTGGACCGTGACAAGTACAAGCTACCTGTGACATCCGAATTTCTGACAGGCCAAATGCCCTGCAGTAGCTGCCAGAGTGTCACCATGAGGACATGGATGAGGCCTTGGATGAGGTCTTGAGTAACCTGTACTAGTGGGAGGTGTCCCTGCCTATGGCAGGGGGTTGGAACTAGATGATCCTTGAGGTCCCTTCCAACCTTACCATTCTATGATTCTATGATTCTATGAGATATATATGAGGTAAATCACCTCTGCTTTTGTTTATTTTCTCTGAAGCATGAGTTAGCAGCAGCATTACAAGCACTTACTGTGTAGAAACTGTAAATTCACATCTTTGCTTATCGTGCAGTAATGTGTTCCAATGCCCATGCTCCAGGAGATACACAAACACCTTTGATCTTTCCTTCAATAATAAAGAACATCACAGACAAAAAATAATAGAGATATCTTGAACCTCTTCTACCCCACAGAAGCAAGACAAGCAGAGGGATACATGACAAGTTATGACATGTCTCTTGAAGGTACTCAGACACGTTCTCAGCAGGCTCAGAAACAGAATTTATTGGCACCCCTGAATAACGAGCCTCACGTGGTAGCATGAATGGCTGAAATGGGCAATTTTCCCCTGTAGTCAGGATTTCATCTATGTTTCATGGATAAAAAGCACCACATGCTGCTTCTGTTTGTCTTTTGGTCACATTATTACATTCTCCTTTTACAGCCACTTCCCTTTTCCTACAATAATCGCACCTCAGGCCCTGACCTCCTGGCATCTTTCTGTGCAGTTAGTGTCCTTAAAGCAATGGGTCTGGCACAGCCTGATGCTTTCCATAAATTATAGCCTAGCCAAATTCTTCATCTAATCAGGAATCTGTGATAGGACTACAAGTTTGTACTGACGAAAACCACTGAGGTTTCATATATCAGTTTTGCCAGCATCCTCCACTAGCACTAGCTTAGGCCTTCTTACAGAGTTGTCAGATTCAAAGTTCATGAAAGTAATTTTTCCATTAATATTACGTATTTTGGATCAGGTCTTTAATAACTAAATAAGCATCCTTAATGTGGTTGGCCACACTGCTGCTAACTGCCACTGGACAGAGAAGCAGCTATGCTGGAAATGCTTTTATGTATTAAAAATACATTACGACAGCACTCAATAGAATAAATTAAAGCAGCGAATTATATAAATAAGAAATAGTCCTAGTCCTATACTGAGAGGCAGCTAGAGGACACTTACTGTACTGAACTGAAAAGTCAGAACCATTAGCCTTATATCAATAGCCTTAATGTGTTAAATAAGCTTTTATGCCACTAGAAACACAAGTTTCCTCCTCAGGTGGTAAAAATATTATTTAGCACGAACTTAGATCATACACCACGAATCCACAGCATGAATAAGAAAACCCATTAAATTAAATCATTAGTTACATCACAGTCTACTAACATCTTCTAAAGACAGTGCAACACAAACATTTGAGGTCCTCATTGTTTGCTCCTCTTCAGCATTCTTCACGTTCTGCCTTTGACAGCAATTAGATTAGACAAAGCCAAATATTATAGGGGGGAAAGGCAAAATATTTACATATGTATCCGCCTGCCCTGACAGCGTGATGGGCTTCTGTGTGAGTCTGCACCATCTGGGCACCAAATGTACGCCCAGAATTAAAGTTTCAAACCAAGAACAGTGTTTAAAAAAAGACAGTTAGTGTGCAAAGAGCTTTTAAAAAGCCTCAGATCACAACCTTGCCTTCTTATAGGTTTTCCTACCCCCTTTTGTTCAGTTGCTTTTATGGATCAGAAGCATTGGCAAGAAAATGGAAAGCGCTTATTTGTCAGAAAATAATCTTTAAGTTATCAGAGGTCTTCCCAAGGAAGAGATTTATATAGAATAGCAGAAAAGCACACAGAGCCAAGACTGAAAATAAAAGCATACAGAAGGAAGGAAGAGAAAAAAAAAAAAATCCTGTTCCACTTGCTATAATTTCTGCTATAATCAGCAGAAAGCACCTCCTTGTACACCAGAGTTTAATTTCTAGCAAGGTCCATCAAACTTTTTTATTCTTACTGCAGGTACTGTTAGAAGTAATACAGTGAGCTGTTCACTATATCACCAAAAGCTAAAGCCGAAAGAGAGATTATGGTCTAAATTCAGGTCATCACTTCACCATATACATAATTTGGGGCTTATGTTTACATCCCTTTGGCCTTAGTGACACTCAAGTACATATTTCAGGACTGTCTAGAACTAAATACAACTGAAGTGACAATGGTTCAATAGTGGCTGAAGTACAGGCAGATTTGAATGGTAAGTTCCATTATGAACTCCCTTCCAGCTACACATTATATTTCAACATTGCCCTCAACTCTAGCGTGCTATTAGCTAATAACCTTCATAACTCCAACCAAGAATGTGTAGGAACCCAAATATAAAGTGATCTTCAGTGTACATGGCAAGAGACATTCTCCTTTTTCCCTCTACTTTTCTCTGTAATCAGGGCTGGCCACCATATGTACTCAACAAGGCTGAGCAGAGTGCAAAGGACCTGGCAATTGGCCTGACTACTTGTCTTACACAGAGAAACAGATCCCCAGGTCAGACAGACAAGGATGCTGCTCCTGGATTTTCACCCTCTCTGAAGCATTAAGCACAGGTTCACTGCTAAAATAGCTAAGCCAAATTAATTTTTTGTTACAAGGTTCAAACTACTTCAGTTACTGGGCTCAACAAAGGGATAAATGGGTGAAATGTAATGGGCCGATACAGCAAAGGTCAGCTTACATGAGCTAATGGGGACTTTCAGCTTTAGGCTATTAAACTCTCCTATAAATGCTGAGTTTAATACACTCAGGAGAATGTAGCTTGGAGTGTTTCAAAGCTGTCTTCTATTAGCTTTCAGCACTTCAATTACTTCAGACTCTAGAACAGCAGCAACCACTGGAGAGAGCACGCAGCCATCTTTCCCTGCATGGCCACTGCTTCTAGGAGAGGCAGGCAGGATCTTCCTTTTAACTTCAAGCTTTTATTGGCCCAGAATGATAGATTTTGTGATTGTTTGACATTTAAACATGAGCCATTCATCTAAACCTGCTCTCACAGATACAGATGAGTGCTCCACTGAGTTAGTGCAACTTCAACAATGTATATCTAGCCAGAGGTGAGAATTAGCTTTTGAAACTTAGAAAAAGGTTTTTGCTTGCCTGGACCTGCCAATAAAAATTAGGGAAAGGATGAATTTATAAGCAGTTCTCAGGTTTCAAGAATTTACACGTTCACTGTGATCACATAGTTTAGTCTTCTGCATAACACAGGCTAACTCATCTGAGAGGTGGCCACGAAAGCAGTCCTCCAGTTAGTGTTTCATGAAACTGACCATCTATGAGAGTAGTTAGGTGTCAGGAGTGTTACTTCAGGTTCTGTCCAAGATGGCACACAGAAGAGTCACTTGCACAGGCTATCCAACTATACTGCCTTCCTGCCAACAAGGACTACAACAACTCACTTTCTTTTCCCCCTGAATTTCAGGGCTCCAGATCATGAAGCCATCCTTAAAGGTTAAAGTACACATTACTCCAATTCCTGTGAACAAGTTACCTTTGGTAGTCAGAGAGCTGAAATCTACACATAAGAAATTCTCTTTGCAAGAATCCTCAAATAAGAGCAATAGAGAATCCCAGACAGGTGCAGGAAGCCAGCAGTTCACTTGCATTAGATGAACTATTCCAGACTCAACTACCTAGAACTGATTGACATGACAGTCACTCTGCTTTCTGTAACATGCAGAAATCTGAAGAGTGGTATCCATTCTTCCTTTGTAGTACATATGTTCATTTCCACACAGAATCTAGTGGTACAACCAGTATTTGTTCTATTACATTGCCTGCCAAGGCTTTTGATATGATTTGCTTCCCTGAAAAGACTGTCATGGATGTGCTGAGTCTTTGCTACCTCCAGGCAGCTTTTCCTTTCTGTGTGTTGTAGATATCTCTGGACAAACTGTTGGCAGCACACAATTTTGTTCCACAAAATTCACCTTTTATGCTCACTTTAATTTTTACAAATCGGTTTGAGAATTACTACACAAGCATTTCCTAGTAAAAGGAATCTTAGCCTCTGGCTGGCAAACTGCACTTACTACATGTATTTGCCATTCTTATGAGAAAATGCCTTCTGTATGAGGGACTGTCTTAATCCCATGTCTAGGCTACTGTTTCTTCACTGGGAAGATAAATCTGTATCAAGCAAACAAAAGGTGGAGATTGGCCATTTAGCCTAATATGTAGGGCCAAGGAATTCTATAGGTTTTTTTTTTCCTAGTATAACATTTTAGTAATGTTTCATCATAGACAGGGCTAGAATCAGGTTATACAACACCACTGAACATGGCACATCTGTCTGTTAATGTTTTCAAAGTCTTGCCTCCCTTGGAAAAGTTAATCATTAAATTGTGCTAGCATTTCTTGCAGGTTCCAAAACAGCCCTTGAGAATGATTGCCCTCAGCTGTATCTGTTATCCCCAATCTCCTCAATCATTTCATATGAAGAATTCATCAGAACTTTTCTGCAGGTACCTTAATTTAGGTGAGGTTGTTGCTGAAGTTTCAGTGTCCATTAACTAGTAAAACTAAATCCTGGAGGAAAATAGGAGGAAAAATTAGGCTCTACTTTGACCAGCTACTATGACAGAATTGTAATCAGATATGTTGACTAGTTAATGAGCTAAGTAAGTAACTATCTTCTTAATGAAGGCAGAGACTTCATTAGGAAGTATTGCAACACACCAAGTAGGATTATTTAATTATCTCTAGAGTAATACTAACCATGACAGTACTGGTTACGTGTTAATGCCTATCCATAAATATATTACTGCCAAAAATATCACAGAATCACAGAATGTCAGGAGGGTAGAGGGGACTTCAAAAGATCATCTAGTCTGACCCCCCTGCCACAGGAGGATCACCTATACCAGATCACACAGGAACCCGTTCAGGAGGGTTTTGAATATTTCCAGAGAGGGAAACTCCACAACCTCCCTGGGAAGCCTGTGCCAGTCTTCTGTTACCCTCACAGTGAAAAAATTTCTCCTCATGTTTACATGAAACTTTCTATGCCTCAGCTTCCACCCATTGCCCCTTGCTCTGTCATCAGGTATCACCGAGCAGAGCCTGGTTCCAGCCTCCTGGCACTCACCTTTACATATTTATAAACACTGATGAGGTCACCTCTCAGTCTCCTCTTCTCCAAGCAGCACAGCCCCAGCTCCCTCAGCCTTTCCTTATAAGAGAGATGTTCCATTCCCTTCCGCATCTTTATAGTTCTGTGCTGGACTCTCTCAAGCAGTTCTGTGTCCTTCTTGAACTGGGGAGCCCAGAACTGGACACAGTACTCCAGATGTGGCAGCAGAGATAGGGGCAGGAGAACCTCTCTTGACCTGCTACCCACAGCCCTTTTAATACAACCCAGAATGCCACTGGCTCTCCTGGCCACAAGAGCACATTGCTGGCTCATGGTCAACCTATTAACTAGGACCCCCAGATCTTTACTCCTTCACTGCTCTCCAGTAGGTCAATTCCCAACCTATACTGATACCTGGGGTTGTTCTTTCCCAGGTGCAAGACTCTACACTTGCCCTTGTAAATACAGGAACATTACTCTTCTGTATCATAGAATATGTTAGGAGCGTCCTATAGATGCCAACCAGTCCAATCCCCTGCTCAAAGTCAAATTGAAAGATAGCTCATGTTGCTTAAGGCCTTGTCCACTCAAGCTTTAAACACTCCAAGAATGGAGTTGCACATCTTTGAGCACCTCTTCCAACATTTGACCACCTTCATTATGATTTTTTTTTCTATTAATACTTAATCAGAATTTCCCTTGGTGCCATGAATAGCTTGAATACTAGAATACCTAAGGGTAAAGGTCTAAAAAATAAAGAATATGCAAATAACATCACCTTAATCAACATGCAGAATGAATATTCATTAACTCATACACATAAATAGAAGCCAATGTTCTAATTAATGGAGCTCAAGATAGATTTTCAGCTGCAGTATGGGCCAAATTTTTAGAACAGGAGATCAGATTTGTTCATGGTTGGCTTTGACATCATCCTGAATTGACATTCAGCTTGCTCTGCAGTAGGTCTTGTTGCAACTTGTCTTAGACAAAGTGAAACAACTTCCAGTACTGGTTGTTGCGGTGGGCTGCAAGGAAATTGGGCTGATGCCTCCCTTCAGTTGGCCTGTTGGAGTTTGTGTCTTTGGGGTTTAAGACTAAGTTGCTAACCTCTAGCTGCTACCTCTGCAAGTGGGTAGAAGTGCACTATCAGCTTCTGTGTATGACTTTTATGTTCATGTTCAAGTCAGAGAGGGTATCTGATACAGACTCCTTCCCTATTTACAGACCCACCCAAGGTCATTACCAGGAGATTACACAACAAATGCATATGTGGCAACAATTAGCATGTATCAGGGGTGCACATTCAAAAATGACCTCCTGATCATCTCTAGTTACTGTGCTTTGGTTCATAACTTCATGTGCAGTAAGACCATGCAAACTAGATTCTTCACATCCAAAACCAAACTGGAAGATGAGCTAAAGGGAATTCAACTACTGGTACAAGAGGAGAGTCAGTCCAAAGTAATATCAATCCCTGAAAATACAGAGTGGACATCATGTCTAAAGCACCAATTGTTTCTTACAAATCTAACTCCATGGTACCACACTGCTTACAAATTTAAATCTAACCTATGCTGTGTGCTGTGTTTCTTCAATTAGAATAATCCTAGCAAGGACTGCCAAAGGAAGTTCAACCTCTGATGACCCAAGCTGCAGGAAAGCTACCTACAAGGATGCCTTTCCAACCTAGATTGTTGATCTGCAAAACTGGAGAGAACACACAAGAACACAGAAAGAAGTATGAGTCTGCAGTCAAGTTTTGCAGAGCTGCAGCCACCAATGATTTGTTGACATATATATGTTACAAACACAGATGGGCAAATAGTTGGTGTTTTGTTTTCAAAGGCCAACTCAAGAAATTGGGAAGGGTGGAGCAGGGAACAATGGCACATCCGGGGGAAAAAAACCAAACCATTTGGAAAGTTTGTACAGTCACAAAACTGTATTCATCTGTAAGTTACTTTGGCACCTTTAGAGAACAACTTAAAAGTTCAATTAAAAGTCTGGAGAACGTATTTTGGGAGTTGTGAAGTGCTGACATTTTTAATTTCATAGTGTTTTCAATGGCTGAAACCATCAGCCATATTAGATCAAGTTTCACAAGTGGTTCTGCTCCCTTGCAAGCTCTTTGATTCAGAGTCAATTTCCTGCATGAAAATGAATAATAATTTGCTAACTGCACTTACTATAAATGGACTTAGAAGCACACTAGGTGTTTTTTTATTCCTTCCTAGGTAAAATGCAGAAAGCCTGCTAGGCTGCCAGTGGCAAAGGGATATTTCAGTATCACCTAAAGTTGGTTTTCTATATTTAGATTACTTTACTGGCCAACAGAAAATTTTATGAACACAGAACTTCAGCTAAATATGCTCAGAAGGTAACAGCATCCTCTGTTTTACCTGAAGGAAAAGCTTGCTTGTATTGACCAAGTTGGCAGGCACTGAAAGGATGAGACATTGATAAGATAAATATTCATCCCTGAAATGGCAGATACCCAGCAAACACATTAAGAGAATGTACAGCTTAAAGATTTTCATTAGGGAAGTGAATAAAGTGTCACAGGCAGAACCTTCCTCCTTCTTTTCCTCCCATTTTTCATTTATATTTCATCTCACTTGATTTCCAAATAAAGGTTCTTTTAGAGCCTCTAACTTAGTAAAGCTTGCTAGATAATGCTCGCTTGATAAAGAACTCCTGCAAAATCCCAGTGAAAACATAGCAGGGGAGATGGTTGGAAGAATCCAACATAGTGTACTATACTGTAGTATCCATACAGAAATGGGGTAGGAGCAGGCCCTTCTCATTCTTCTCTGGTCATCTGGGATGAAAACCTGCCAGCTCCCTTTCAGTATTAATCCATTAGACCTCTAGAGAGATGGAGAAATACAAAGCACACAAGCAATGGAAGCAGTCCATGAAGTTTGTGGATCTCCAGATGCACACAACAGCTTTATCGTGCGTGGGCTGTATGGTGACCAGATTCCAGGAGATTTCAGACTGAAACACCTATGTTTCAGTTTCAACTCATTTCCACAACAAAATATCAAAATCTCTTTTTCAATCACTGTGTGAGTGAAGGTGGAGGTGCATCCAGACAGCAGCACTGTCAGAGCAGAGGAAGAAGAAAGTGCCTGAACAGCTTTTGCCAGGCCTCTTCCCCACATGCTTTCTGGATATCCCAGCAACCAGCTGGCAGAAGATAAATATTCCACCCATGATAAGAAAAGAATCCAAGTATGAGACCAAAAGCTGAATTTGCATTGGAAAGTGATGAGCTCATACTTTCTCTCCAGGGACCAAGGCAAGGGGGCTGGCAAGGAAGCTGGAGCAAGAGGATGGTTATGAAACACATTTTGCTTCAGCTATTAATAACAGCTTCCAAGCCACAGGGCACTTGAGAGGAGGAAGGCATCCCCTTGCTTCTATTAATCTTTATGTCCACCTATTTGCATTGGGTTGGCCACAGGAGACAGGGAAGCAGAGCACAAATGAAAAGTTAAGGAGGTTAAAAGGGCTGAAAAATATTTGCTCCTTCTTGTTTGGAGGCAGAAATGAAATGATTAATAAAAAGTCACTGAGACAGCAATTACCAGTAAAAATTCACTGATGACCCAATAGCTCATGGAACAAAGCATTATCTCAGCACTGCTGTCAAGCCAAAGAAAAAGCACAGCAACAGCTATGCCACGCAATATATGAATGTACATCTTTTATATGAATGTACATCCTCTGGTTCTCAGAGAGATAGTCCCATGAAGCTTGCTATTTATAGAACCAGTTTTGAAGTCCATTACAAAGATGTCTGGGAAGCAAGGTCCCAGGCTCTAAGAAAGTAAGCATGAGTCCACTGATGCCACTAATTCTGCTGAGGATCTGTCATTGCACGCAGTGAAGCCTAAGAATGCCTCTCTCTGTACCTTGGAAAGCTTTATATGCTGCTTTACAACATAAATGTGCCTTTCTAGACACAATTACTCCTCTTTATTTCTTAAAGTGAGAGGAACATGGAGAAGGGCTTATGTCTTTATACCTTCAGTTTACAGCTGGCTCCACAACTTGCTGAGCTGGAGAAAGCACTTAGTTTTCTTCTAGCATTTCAACCTCATGTTTAAACAGCAGAAATGACAATGTGACAGAGAATCAGTCAGATGTGTTTCATCCTACATTAGGGAACTTAAACGGAGACTTAACACAGACTAATCTCCCAGAAGGATCCATTTACAGGCTCAGCTTCATCTAGCACCTACTGCAGCCTCTTAAGAATGTAAGTTAAACGAAAGTGCTTATATGGGTTATGAAACTTATCTGGTGCTTATTTATTTTGATCTAGATTTTTTTCTCTTA
Source organism: Eubucco bourcierii (assembly GCA_013396675.1). Taxonomy (NCBI): domain Eukaryota; kingdom Metazoa; phylum Chordata; class Aves; order Piciformes; family Ramphastidae; genus Eubucco; species Eubucco bourcierii. Next base: position 23,304 of record VWZE01003250.1, on the reverse strand, counting down.
AGTGAGCTTAGGGGTGGGGAGAAGGTAAGTTTCACAGTTCTCACTTGGATACAAGTTGTGGTGAGAAAAAGTAGAGAGAAAGATAAAGCTCTTGGCAGGATTCACATATTTGGGATTCACAGGAATTCAACAAAGCAGACCAGTTTTTAGAAGAGTAACTATATTATTCCCCTACCTGAAGGACTGGTACAAAGTCAAAAAGCATTTTGCTTATATGCTGAAGTTAAGACGTGGTTTCCTAACTCACATAGTTACTTTTAGGGGTGAATTAATTTGCTTTAAATTTTGGGAAGTACGACACCATTAGCATGGATCCTGTTTTTCACATTTTAAATGAACAGCACGTATGAGAAACCACAGGATTTGAAAGGATTGCAGTTCCAAAAAAACTACCAGCAGGCAAACAGCCTATCCAAGAAAGAAGTGAGGAAGGATTCCAGCATCAGCTTTTCAGTAAGGCTGTTTTTTTTTCTCCATGAGAAGATTACAGCATGGATAGACCAGAAGGAGTGCACCCTGCTATGCCCACAAACTGTTTTCTTACTTTACTGTGCACTGAGCTTGTAACCTCCTTTGCTGATAAAACAGACTATCTCTAAGGACACTACTGAGACTCTAAAACTATACAAACAGAAGACTCTGGACATAGTTTTTCTGTGGCAGAAAGATTCCTTTCTTAATAAGAACATCCCTGTCTTCTTCTCTAGGATTTCTTATGCTGTCCCCAGTCTAGTCATTTCACATAATGATTAGGGTAGTGTGGCTGGAAGAAAGGCATTTTCAAGACATCACTTCAGAACCGAAGCAAAGCATGTCCTAGATAAAAGTACCCTGCAGTTATTAAATATATGTGCAGTGTAGAGCTAACAGACCAGACCACCCCTAAGCAAGCATAGTTTCTCCTTCAAGTTTCTAATGTCTCTTGCCCTATAAAAGTCTACCAACTGAATATCTGCTAAGATCAAGAAGCCTAATGGACAAAAGCTACTAAAACTACCTTGAAATAAACCTTGGGACTATTTACTGGCAAATGGAGACCACTAAATTTTAAAGATAGTGTGTATAATGGCTCTCTGAAGTAAGGAGTACTTTCACGTTTGACAATGCTCTTTCCCTGTAAAGCCATTTCCTGGATTGCCCTTGTTGAAATTATTCATTAACTGGTGAGCTCCCATTATTAAATTACAAGGATACTCCATCTTCCTTTGTAAAGGAGTATGCATTCAGAGGGACAAAAGATTTCACAGCTGACTCCCCTTTCCTTGCAAGACTGCTGCACTATTGTAACTGGACCTGCTATCATACACGAAGGCTCTAATCCTATAAAGACCTTAAGAAATTAACTGTAGTATAGATATTTAAAAAGCACTCCTTGAACACTAAAACTGAAAGACACAACTAAAGGGAAAGGGAGAAGATGATAAAGATGGTGGTAAGAAGATCAGACAGCTGTACTGTGAAATCCAAGATGTGCTAAAGCACAATTTGATCATTCTAAAACCTATGAATTACAGATACAGTTAATCTATTTGCAGCTATCTGAAATCATAAGTGGTTCCTCCCTTACAGGAGGAAAGATTCTTGAAGAGGCATTCAAAATAGGGAAGGCTGGTGGATGTCATCAAAAACTATTTTTCCAATTGACTGGACTGTGCCCTTGCTTATCCAGTCATGAGTTTTGCAATACCATTATATGGCCTCAGACATTGAGCACCTCTTCACAAAATGTTACAATAATTCATTTTTGGTCCTAACACAAAGTTCTAGCTGCATTCAAGTGTACTTAAGTCAACAATGTAGGGCTAGAATCTCATTATCGCTGCAGAAAATTCTGCACCAAAAGTGCAACACATGTTTCAGGGGGCTACAAACTGAGAAGGGACCAACTTATCTCCAGCCCCAAGCTTTCCTCTGCTTGTTCCCAATACAAAACTGGGAGGATCAGGATATGCCAACAGATGCCAGACACAGGAAAGTTAGTAGTGAGAACTATTCCCAACGTGGACTTCAACTTAGAATCAGATTGCACTAGGCAAATCCCAAAGGGATTGTCTCCAAATGTATTAGCCAAGATTTGTGGCATTTATTTTCTCATAAGACATGCAAAATGTGCCATTTAATGTAGAAATAAAAAATGGCAGAAGTCAGCAAAACAGAGAAAAATCCATGAAGCTCTAATAGCATTTATAATTTTTTTTTACATGCCACAGAAAGTTACAGATTGTTGTGACCTTAGCTTAGACCCAGTGCAGACATATATTTAAATGTAGAAAGTCTAATGTGAGATGACAATTCCTCATCCAGTAGACACACGTCTAGTATTGGGTTGGAGTAGACCAAGGAGGAGACTGGGCTTTTGCTGCCACTGTTGGGGTGGGGTTTTATTTTGCAGGGAGAGGTAGATGTTGCTTTGCTTTGCTTTGGAATAGTGTCATGTCATGATGTTCTCTTGCCTAAAACATTCCTCTGTCATTTGGCAAAAGTAGCCTCCACCTCTTGCATCTTCCCATTTCAACAGTCAAAATGAGATTTGAGGGTCACAGTGTGAAAATCTCTCACTCACCAGTTAGGGCAAGCTGGACTAAATGTTTCTGCTTCTTGTCAAGAAGAACTCATAGTTTGAAAAAGATGATTCAAAGTGCACAGAGAACCATTATTTAATATAACTCAGTGTTATCTAAAAGGTAAGCATCACACCTCTGAAGGCACTTGTCACCATTCATCTTGTCCCACAACCCTATGTCTGAAAGTCCAGCAGAATCCCACTAGGGCTTATAGCTCCATGTGTTAGCCGTCTCTTTACAACTCAAGAACTTGATTTATGCTTCTCATTCTGACAGAGGAGGTGTCAACCATATCCCAAAAGACCCATCACTATATGGATCACAGACAAAAGCATTTCCTAGCACCATTTGTAAGGTACAGAATAGCCCTTAAACTTTACATTGGAAGTTCACCAGTTTTGATCCTTGTTTCACATCCAGTGGGATGTGGTTATGGAAACAGATATTTACTCAGACACTGTCAGCTCAGGATTTATTTTCTTTTAGTCTTTACTCCTAGTCTGAGCTGTAATAAATGACTGTGCTTCAGTAGCATCTGATAACATCCAACGGGACAGAGATGCTCAAGGCAGAATGCTGAACAAATACAGTGAACAGAATCTGCTCTGTACCCTGCTGTTCCTCTGGTTTGTATCTTCCCTCCCCACCTAGTTGCTCTCATTTTGTTTAATATTAGATTAGTTTTAATCTTTAATATTAGATTAGTATTAATCTTAAATTAAGATTAGTGTTGAAGTGTAATGTTTGATTTTAGAAGTTAACAACCCTGATTCAACATCCTATGTGCTTCTGGACTCATTTTTATCTGTACAATTAACTCTAAATCCAAGTGTTATAGACTGTATGTATGAACAGTAGAATCAATCCCCTTGGCAACAGATCAGACTTTAATCCATCATCTATTAACTATAAATTAAGAGATGGCAAATCTCTAGTCACCCCTCCAAACATGTCAATTAAAAGTTAAGGCAATAAGAACATGGGCAGCAAGTAATGACTGCTTGTCCCAAGTTAAGGACCAACATCTCATTACAGACCAGAATTCTTTCTCCATAAAATTGCAACACAGATTAAGAGAAGGGTTGGGCAAATGCTAACCTACCCCCTAATTTCTTTCCTCTTATTTTGTCAGGGTCCATCTTCAGTCTCTTGGGCTCCAAAAGCATGAGACTTCAGTCCACTGATTGCAGGACCAGGTGAAGAAGATCCAGGATGATTCTTACCATGCCTTCACTGGACCATCAGCCACTCCAATGAAGGGTACAAAGAGACCATGTCAACTTAACCAAGACACAATCTTTGGAAAACATCCAAGCCTTTAAGAAAATATGCTATTAACCTTATTCTTATCCCTTAGGGTTTTGCAATATCAGGTTTAATTACAACAATTGTGACAAAAATCTTAGTAAGGAGATATAGCTGCAAGCTGATCTTGCCAGAGATCCCATCCACCAGGGTAAGAGCCAAATGCAGCAGTAGGAAGAGACTGCAGTAAAAGTTCAGTGAGCAAACTAGATTCAAATCACTTTCAGCACAAATATTAAGTACAGCCTAACTCAAAGGGAACAAGAGATTAAGATGGCAAGTACATGGCTGAGATTCAGGGAAGCACTCTCAGGACAAAGAGACTAAGGAAGGAGAAGCAAAAAAGCTAGTCTCATACCGCAGTAGAAATGAAGTGAGGGTTAGACAAGTGCCAGACTCAGTGGCACAACAGACAATGCCTCTGACTCATATAACAGATTTTTCATTGCTAGAATCGGCTAAAGAAACAAACACTGACATGGCTTTCTCCAGCAAATGATTAGCAGGATCACCCCTAGAAAAAAAGCACCCATGCTTACATGGTTAACAGGATGGGTTACGGCGCTTAGCTTGTAGCTACGCAACCACGCAACTAGTAAGAAAAAAAAGCTAGCAGCACAGAGCTCTAAAAGAAAAGGGGTGATGAATAAGAGACAACAGTCCAATTTCTGAAATTGCTAACAGCATCCTACATATTTGTATAATTCATTTGTAAACGTGGTGGATTTTACACCTTAAGGATTAAACAGCTTCTCTAAAGATATCCGCAGAAGCTGCAGGATACAGGGATAACCATCCCTGTACAGGGACACAGTTCTGGCAAAATACTCTGGTCCTGGGATATCAGAAAGTGAACAGCTTGAACTTGCATGAATGCGACTTTATCCACTCAAAACCAAAGCCTTTGCCAGGAGCATGCACAGAGCATGAAAATGGATGCCAGCACTTCACAGTAGATTACATTAGAGAAAAAATACCTCAGCAATCTAGAATCCCAAAGGTTTAATAATTGTTTTTCCAAAACCAGTGAGCAAATGGCCTAGACATGTAGAATCCCTCAGCAGGTAGAAAACAGACATTTCTAGATAGTATTTCTCACCTTTTGGCAAGCATCTTCCCTGCAGGTAAACAAGCAAGTGACCTTAAGGAGTGAGAAATTACAGTATTCATCCACAGCCTTTCACCTACAGAAGAAGGATTTGGCTATGAACTTGCACAGCAACAATTTACTTTAAAGAAGAATGTAGAGCACTCCATGTCATATAGAAGATAATATTTAAGAACATCTCATCATGAGTAGAGAGCAAGAAAAAATATCTTTATTCTCCATTTAGTTTTCCTGTAAACTTAGTGACATTTACTGTATTTCAGCAGTGCTGTGGCAGTAACCAGAAACCAGGTCAAGCTCTCTGCAGCCATGAAATTAAAACTGTCCCAGGCCCAATTCCTTTACCACTGTATAACATTTCAAGTGCTTCTGAATGTTTCCAATACCATACCTAATAAGCTGATTTTGTACTGGAGTGGGGAGATGTACTTTTTTAAAAGGTTAAAATAGTCATATATATATTATGAACGTTCAAGGTCCCAGAAAAGGCATAACCAGGTGGAACAGTTTCATCACGCTCAACCATACATCTCACCTACTCACACAGCCTCATTATGCTCAACTATATGTCTCACCTACTCACAAGAGCTCTTCCTTGAGGACAGGTTTATTATTTTATTATTCATAAAAATATGAAAATCAAGTTTGTAATAGTTTGGGTTGTTTAGAAGCCTCAGTGTCCTGTGGCCCAAGAGGAAGTAAGAATATGTAGATTCTTTAGATACCATGTGGAAGTAATATACAGCCACATAAGCTGCAGATAGCCTGTGCAGTCTTCTTTGAGACTCAGCATACTCCTTTGATTTAATCAGATGCCTTTGAATGATTAGGATAAATCAAGTCTGAAGTTTTGATCACCCTGTTAGCCTTTATTCCATGCCACAAAGTACAAAATCAGTAAGGAAGATTACTGCAAATGATTGCACAAGACCCACAGCAATAGTATAACACTTAAAACATTTCAGCACTACACAGCTCTGCAGCTTCTCATCACTGATATTGTGCAACCAAAGACCCAAATATGCTGCCCTGGCTATCAGGCTAAGCACGACTTCTCCTCCTAATCCCATAAAGTAATATCATGGGACCTTTGTGCACAATGGTTGAAGAATGTTGTTCTCAATTCTAATAGGAGAAAAGCAGGCTCCTGTCACCACAGACATTCTAAACAGGAGATTCATAGAAGGATTTTTTTTTTTCCAATATATGCTAGAGATAGCCTGTTATTTAGTTCTATCTGGACAACATTGGTGCCTGTTGGATTGTCCACCTACTGTTAAAAAAGACAGGGATGATTACTAGAATGTCTTGTCAAAAATGGGTACCCACCTACTTGCAGGAATGTGCATATGTGTAGCTGTGCCACATCAAGGATGCAGTCAGATAGTCCTAGGCAGTAAGATGAGAGATTAAAAAATGAACTGTACTGCTCTGCTACTTCATGTAAGTACAAGATAGAAAGTTCTGAGAGTATCTTTCACTAAGGTTAGTATCAGACTCTGATCTGAAGAAGTTGATGTCTCAAACATTGTGTGAGGCACCAGCATCGCAGTTAGGACAAGTATGTGCTTTGAGTTAAAATAAGGAACAAACTACACCAGCTCTGCAGGGTTCAGAGTGCATTAAAGGATGGATGGCCCTTGCCAAGTTTGCACATGTTCCACTGAGATAAGGAAGTTTGCAGCACATTGTGCAAAGGGTAATAAAATACTGGGTGCCTATGACTCCTGACTCAGCTGGTGACAAGGGTTAATGCTGCTCACTTTGTACATGCACATGTTGGTAGGCACCGCCTTTCAACACATCCCATCCAAATTAGGAGATACCTCCTCATGAAACAATATCCCTTTTGGCAGGGAATAAAAAAGGCTTGAACACGCTGAGCTACCCATCACTGATGACACAAGGAAGGGAGCAGAGGAGACATCGCTGGAACCCTGGATGGTGATCTGAATTTTCACCTACTTTGTCTCTCTCTTCCCTCTACCTCCTTCTTTAAGACACATTATATATATACACCTATAACCTGAGTTTAAGCATTTAACGATTAAATATCTTCTTGTATGGACCTATGGTGCAGTGTCCTTAATTTGACCCAAGCAAACTAATCTGAGTCATAGCCCAGTTAAGGTTATATTGCTTCCGGGAAGGAAAGCAACAAGTCTGAGTACTGACTTGGTAGAGATTCCATCACGTGCCTTGGTAAGCAGACCCAGTTTCCTGTGTCATGAATTACCTGATCAGAGGAAGCTCACCTTCTTGCAAGATCAAAAACAAATATCCGTTTTACTGGTTTGACCTTTGGCTCCTTAACTCTGCAGTTCACCTCTCTGAACCACAAAAAACAATCACAAGCCATGAGTATTTAGGAGGGGGCAACACTTTCTACCTCTTCCAGGAAAGAATGCTTAGTGTGAACTGGACTATGTAGCACGAATCCACACCAGTTGATTATTATTTTTTTTTTTAATTATGTATAAAAGACTTCTAAAAGATAAATAAGTCAGGCTCCAAATTACCATTAAACTCAGCTACCACTGATCCTGCTGAACTACTGTTCTTTGCAGAAGTCAAGTGGATTGTTTGATGATTGACTAGTATCAATCAACACAAACTATTGAGCTAGCTGCTTCATTTGGAGATCAAAGGGGTTTGTTTTAAGGAGAGCAAGAAAAATGCAGCACCAATAGGGGTTCCTCTTCTGCATCTCTCTCCTTTTCCAGTACACAGTTTCTGGAATGAGTAGGATTCTTTACCAAGCAGAACTTCGTATTTGAGTAACCACCAACCATAAAGGCATGTGCTGGTTTGAGGCTAACTGGAATATTTTAATGAAAAAAAATTAGATTATAGGCTGTGAGAACAAAGCAATGGTGATGTCTACTTCATTTGTAGGCTTGCTGAGTTGTATAAGAAGGACACAAACACAGATAAGAGAGAGTCTTTCTCTCTGACAGAATTGGTGTGATTTTCTCCCTGGGCTTTTGCGGCTGTGTAACCCAACTAATCATTCTGCTTCTAAGCCCCCTTTAGCCCATGCTTCAAATTCATCTCACACATAAGGCAGACTCTGGGATAAGGTAGAGGGGTGGAAAGAAGGTGGAAGGGTGGTTGGGAGCCCCTCCAGGGGACCCTCATTTCTGGGAGGGGTATCGCTTTCTGTATTACTTTCAACTTGTATATTTCTAAATATAACTGTAAATATTGTAATAAATTGTAAATATCTGCTTGTATATTGTGCTAAGCTGTGAATATAAAGCTTCATTCCTTAACTTCCAGCCAGCTGAGTCTAGTCTGGGTGATTTTCATAGGATGGGGGTGTGGGTAACTCCCAAATCATCACAAGACAAAACAAAAATCCCACTCTCAGAGAATTTAAAGCTCTCAATAGAACAGCTCACAGACCACAGACAACTGAAGTGTTATATTACAAAGCTAACTATGGCTGAGTGATGTTCAGGTGAGCAGACACAGCCTGTGCTTATTTCTTTCCCTGTGGCTCCCTGGCAGGAAGACAATCTCTTTTCAAGGTGGCTGCCTGTTTATTTCATACATTTACAAGCATGCTACTGGGTCTTTTTCAGCCCTCTTCCTTGTCAAATATCAGTTTGAGATAGCAGAATGCTTATATTTTCTTCAGCTTATAAACCACCAAATATTTTGATCCATGCCAGTGAGCTGCAGCTGGAGGTCGTTAAGCTGTGAGATAGTTGTGACAATGGTGAAGAAGCGCCAAGTAGAGGAAGATTATATGAGAAAATTCCAACTGCCCCAGAAACTCACACAAATTCTCTCAGGACACTCCAGACGTTCCTGTCAGTAGTCTAAACTGGATCAAGTGTCTGGATAAACACTTGAGAAACTATTCTTGCTTTTGTGATTTGTGACCAGACATCATCTGTGTATTTTGCCTTAGGCTCATGCAGGTTAGGGAGTGTACAGAGGCTCCTTCTCAAGGCTTGGCATCACCAAAGTTTCTTTACTGCAGTAACCAAATTCAAAGTGGTCTACCTTGATTACAAAGTAGTCAAAGTCATTACAACACAATTCAAATGTGGGATCTTAACACATCTACTACAGCTACTGTAAAGAGGTTCACAAGATTTGTTAGTATTAGCATCTTAATTAGCACAAGAGTTATGCTTGAAAAGCCTATACTACTTAATATCAAAAGTGCATCCATTGCTTCTCTTTGGTCTTTAGGAGAAAAGAAAGACCTGCTCCAGCAGCTGTAGCAAAACATGACTTCATATTCTCCATGCTAAGTTCCAAAATACTCTGCTAAGGCAAATAAGCAAGGGCAGGTATGGAAAGGAGTTAAGTGAGAGAGAAAAGGTATGTTCTCTTCTGTGCTTTCAGATGAAGTGGAAAGTCAGTGAGGCAGAAAAGGTTCATTCTGATAGCAAAGACGAAAACTCACATCAATGGAGCAATACTACAAAAAGACAGAAGGTTAAGAACGAGGCCAAATCTAAACACCACATATGTGCAGTCCTGGTTTTAGTGTGAGAAAACAAAGGGAAAAAAATCTACCTTTTCACATGTGTATTAAGACATTTATGTCTGGCATTCTACAGAGCAGTCGCCTACAATAGCAGATGACTACATTGATTCAATTCTCCTTAGACCTACACAAAGATGTCAGGAGAAGGCAGCAGAATGATCTGGATTTCTTGGAAGTGAAAAGTGAAAACACATAAGTAACTAAACCTTTTCATTCTCCTATGTATACCCTGGCATTATGATCACATGATCTTATTTGAAGAACTCTCTACTGACGCAACATTTTTAAGACAGATCAACAACCTCTAGCCTCCATTCCACTATATGCACCCTTCTTCCCATCTTGAGGACTAGTTCAGTACAGTCATTCAAAGCCTTCTGTAAAGCACCAGTACTATGCTGCCATGTATAAAAGAAGAAGCAGGAAATATTTTAATCATCATCTCCTCATGAAGGGTAATTGGGAAATGGAGTTTTCTCTTACCTTGCTAAAATAAGTTAGTCAGGATAGGTAGGAAAAAATTCTGTGGAAACAGAAAATCTTCAAAATATTTTATTTTGGGGGGAATTAAATTAATTGGTCTAATTAGGATGTTCCAGGGTAAAAATAGATCTATATATAAATATATATACACACATATATTTCACTAGTTGAATATTTCTTTCCCTCTTCTATTTAGCATAGGTACTTCTAGTAAGGTAACAGTGGAGCGAGAATTGACTTTTGGGGTGGAAAAGGTTGTGTTTAAAGTTACTTTCTTAGGTTTGATAAGTGAATAGTGCAAGTGAAATCTGAGTAACACCGAGGGCCTGACTTAGACTGTATCCTCTCTATGCTCAACTCACCCCAGGTAACAGTAGAGATCTGAATTCTGTTCTGATCTGCTTTGTTTTCCAAAAAAAGCAACAAGTATTTAGCAGGATGGGAGTTCCTCAGGTTTATAGTTACTCTACAAGTGACTCCTCAACATATTTGACCTTAAACTGAAAAAGATTAGATTTAGATTAGGTATAAGAAAGTTCTTCACTGTGATGGTGGCAAGGCACTGGAACAGGTTGTCCAGAGAGGTTGTAGATGCCCCACCCCTGGAAGTGTTCAAGGACAGTCTGGATGGGGATTAGAGCAACCTGATCTAGTGGAAGGTGTCCCTGCACACAGGGATGATCTTCAAGGTCCTTTCCAACCCAAACCATTCTATGACTTTAGGAGGCAAGATTCATAAACCTTGATAATTAATACCAGCTTCACTTCTTTCTTGCATTTCCCTACTCTCATTTCTCCCATGTAGACTTTTCTCAGTATTTTCTATGCCTTATTCCCCAGGAAACTTTGCCATTTGCCATTGTAGCAGGTGGCTCCCACTACCCACACCTGACAACGGGTTCTCAGCGAACAGCCCATAGCACAAGATCACACTGGAACTAACAAAATGCCCTAAAGCAACAGAATCAATAGGGAGCCTGTATTTAGGTAAGGTTTTCAAGTCAGTATGGCAATAAAGGTAAAACTTCTTCTGAAAAACCATACTATAAGAAACTCCACCCAATACCAACACAGCTTATTTTTGGTCCAGAACTGAAGGGAGATATTGGAAAAGTTGCAGGTTAACTAAGAAATCTTTTTGCTTATTTCTCAGCACAACTGCTACCCCATCACCAGACTGAAATGCAACACTGATGGAAAAAACAAAACAAAATAACTTCAAGTAGATCACAGAGAAGTTGCACCACAGAGTACTACTACCTCCAATGGTCAATTGGGAGAGCATAGAAGTTTGGGTACTATCATTTTCATACACAAGTATGTGTGCATATCATAGAATGACAGAATGGTAAGGTTGGAAGGGACCTCAAGGATCATCTAGTTCCAACCCCCTGCCATAGGCAGGGACACCTCCCACTAGAACAGGTCACTCAAGGCCTCCTCCACCCGGGCTTTCAACCCCTCCAAGGGGGGACCAGCCACAACCTCCCTGGGCAACCTGTGCCAGTGTCTCACCACCCTCACTGGAAAGAACTTCCTCCTGACATCCAGTCTAAATCTTCCCTCTGCCAGTTTAAACCCATTGCCCCTTGTCCTGTCATTGCAGGACCTTGTAAATAATCCTTCCCCAGCCTTCCTGTAGGCCCCCTTCAGATACTGGAAGGCTAAATACATGTTTAATTAAGGCTATATACATGTTTTATATGACCTGTAATACATTCTATATATAATGAAGGCTATATACATGTTTTAATTAAGCCTTATGAAGGTAATTACTCCATCTTCTCACTATGATTATACAGTTATACAGAAAAACAATCAAAAGTCTAGATGACTCAGGAGTTCAACAAGATATGAACTGCCAAATTTAGTCAGTATAAACCCAGCTACCCATCTTAAACCAGTAATTTGGAGCAACGTGAATAATTTAAATACAACTTTGACAAGTTTTGCCCTTTTTGTTAATTGTCTACTAACAGGTTGTAAAAACTCTGAAATTTATTCATTATTCAAAATTATTCATAAATATCTTCGCTGAGTAACTCCTGGCCTACAAATATCTTCAGCTATGACTGTCCTAACTAAGTAAACAATTTGCAATTCATGGTGTAACTTATGTAATGAGTTCACTTTATGTAACTAGTGTGAGCAGTTTAAACAGCTGACAAACACATTTTTAACTGCACGCTCGCAGTTAACAGTTGGGTGGTTACAGGAATCGCCCTCCCAGGAAACAAAGAATGCCAAGTGATTTAGGCTGCAAACATGAAATCTTTCATTTGAGGATATGCTGCCCACACTCAATGAATTGTGCAACCCTTCAGGCTATAAATGAGTTTTCCACATATGCTGTCATAGTAATCTTTAAAAAAACTTCCAATGAAGCTTGATTTTCTCAAATTCAGAAAATTACACTTTTCTTTATTCCACCTTCCCTATAGTACTCCAGAAAATGCAAATTTTGCCAAGAAACTGTTGCCTTTTTCCACAGAGTATGCACAACAAGCCCTGCATCAAGTGCTGGGGTTACATTAGCACACTCCCGCACACTGCACTCCACTTCAGTGGTTGAAGACAAATACACGAAACTGCATTACAGAAAATAGCTCTAAGCAGTTTCTCAAACAAATTAAGAGCTTCAGGCAACCGAGGTGTACTGTTTATCTTAGAATGAAATTCCACATCTTAGTGTAACTCTGTCTTGTATTGAACTTCACACTTCAGTTCATTATTAATTACTTCCTCTACTTAATTTCCCTAAACTTTCCTCTCACTGAAAGCATGGAGAGCTTGATGATCTCCTGTCTTTCCCTTCACTTTTTATGTCAAGATTTTGATACCATTAATCTGGTTCTAAAAGTAACCCTTTCAATAGAGGACAAAGTCAGAAGAAAAGCACTGACCTTAATGGAGCTACTACTGAACAGGAATAGAAGTCCTGATATCTGACTCTACTGATTTAGCTTTGAAAAAAGTTTAACTCCTAAGCCAATCATCCCAGTGTCCCAGTTTTTACTGTTCTTTGATTATCCCCTAGCATTATTCTAATGGCAGAGTGAAATATTGCTCTGTAGCCAGACAATAGCTATCAACAGTTCTGGGGTACTCTGATGCTTTGCCCTCTTCTACACTTATAATACATTTGAAAATCCTGTCAGTTTAATATGTGTTCTCACAAAAGTTAATGGTGTTCATATTTTTTCACTAAAATGAACCCTTCCCAGAGAGGACTCCATCCACCACCACCAAGAGCTTCACAGAGCCCAGGCTTGAAAGAGCAAGGCCATGGTGAGGACTCTGGCTTTTCACATCTTTGAAGCACATCTCACCAACAAGTGTAGGACAGTGATGAATCAGATCCCAGGACCATTGCCCTGAATAAAGGTTTTTTTCTTGACTAGTCTTCTTTGTTACTTACTTCCGTTGCTTTCCATGACCATATACATTTATGGAATTATTAGTGAAGCTTTATATTTAATAATTAGGATTTCATTATAACAACTTTAAAGATTATGTGAAATGTCACTGTAATCTAATAGAGGAAAGATGAAAGAAAACAAGCCTATCTTGTACCACTTAAAAATCCTTACTTAAAAAGACTGGGACTATCTTTCCAAAACTGTCTTCTCATGTTTCAGACAGCTCTCACCTCTGGGACTCCATCCACCCTGAAGTTTTTTTTTTGGGGGAGTGGGGTTTTTTGGGTTTGGGTTTTTTTTTTGGGGGGGTGTTTTTTTGTGTTTTTTTTGGTGGTGGTGGTGGTGTTTTGTTTGTTTGTTTGTTTTTACAGCAGTAACACATTCCTGATGATTCACCCTGAATATATCAGCAGCCATGTGTATGTTCCCCAACTTAGTGCCATGTGTGGTGGTTTGAGGCTAATTGGAATATTTTAATGAAAAAAAATTAGATTATAGGCTGTGAAAAGAAAACAGTGGTGATGCCTGCTTCACTCGTAGACTTGCTGAGATGTATAAAAACAAGGACACAAATATAGATAAGGTAAAGAGTCTCTCTGGGAGCTGCTGTGTCTTCTGGCCTATCTACTCTGTAATCCAACTAATTCTGCTTCTAACTCCCCTTGCCAATCCTCCAAATTCACCTTGCACATAAGGCAGACCCTGGGGTAAGGTAGAGGGGTGGAAAGAAGGTGTAAGAGTAGTTGGGAGCCCCTCCTGGGGACTCTGGTTTCTGGGAGGGGTATCGTGTTTCTGTATTACTTTTAATTTGTATGTTTCTGTAAATATTCATGTATATTGTGTATATATCTGCTTGTAAATTGTGCTAAGCTGTAAATAGAGCTTCAGTGCTTAACTTCCAACCTACTGAGTCTAGTCTGAGTGATCTTCATAGAGTGGGTGGGCAGGTAACTCCCAAATCATCACACCATGGTTTGGTTGATTAGATGGTGTTAGTTAATAGGTTGGACTTGATGGTCTCAAAGGTCTTTTCCAACCTGATTAATTCAGTGATTCTGTGAACATACACACCTGTCTTTTGTTCCTTCCTGTCCATGCTCCATGGTGCTATTTTAGTCTTTCTCTTATGTCTAGACAAATTTTACAGCTATTCATAATACTGCTTTTTCCTGACATCTAACATGATCTGCAGTCATGGGGGCAATAAGACATGTAAGATAAATTTAGTCCATCAAAAATAAAGCTGAAAAGGCACACGGGCCTCATATCTGTTGGATATGCACGTTTCCTACAAATATGAAATCCAGAAGTAGGTTCCAATTTTTAGAGCAGGCTTCATCAGATTTTTTTCTGAAGAAAGCTGCCACAGTATAGGTGATGGTCCCATCAGCCCCAGGCAAAATGACCTTTTTTGGTAAGACCATCATATTTACAAAGAGTAGCATCGAATTCCATATTATGCTTCAACAAGAAAGCAGTAGCTGACCTTCTATATTTTACTATGGCTTCCCACAATATTTTGATTTGTAAAGGTTCAGCTCCAGGAATCTCACAATTACACAGCAGAAAGTGTACTCAGAATACCTCACTATTGATCAATAATGAGAAGAAAATAAAAACTAATCCAATACTTGTCAGTTGTTTTTAAATATCTTTTTCCCTTTAGAGTCAGATTGACTTTTTTGCACATTTGAAGTCGATTTAGTCTAGTAATGTACAGAACAAAATTCAATGTGAACAAAAGTATTAAAACTTAGACCTTAGACATAAATCCTACAAGAAAGAGGTGGCCTTTTAAATTCTCTCTTCGAGGAGACCTTATAGGAGCCTTCCAGTATCTGAAGGGGGCCTACAGGAAAGCTGGGGAGGGATTACTGACAAGGTCTTGCAATGACAAGACAAGGGGCAATGGGTTTAAACTGTCAGAGGGAAGATTTAGACTAGATTCAGGAAGAAGTTCTTTACAGTGAGGGTGGTGAGGCACTGGAACAGGTTGTCCAGGGAGGTTGTGGCTCCCTCCCTCCCTGGAGGTGTTCAAGGTCAGGTTGGACGAGGCCTTGAGTGACCTGTTCTAGCGGGAGGTGTC
This sequence comes from Eubucco bourcierii, assembly GCA_013396675.1. NCBI lineage: Eukaryota > Metazoa > Chordata > Aves > Piciformes > Ramphastidae > Eubucco > Eubucco bourcierii. The sequence goes on along the minus strand of VWZE01003250.1, from coordinate 7,835 downwards.
CCTGCCTATGGCAGGGGGTTGGAACTAGATGATCCTTGAGGTCACTTCCAATCTTACCATTCTGTAATATTCCTCTCAGCAATATTAAACATGAAGCAGCAGTTATACCCCCAAATCTGATGCAATACGATACGTATTACAATAGGGTTCATTTAATAGTTCCACTTAAAATACATAAAATGTCAATTCAATTAGGTTGTTACTATTAAAGCTTCCTGGTTACAGTTTGCTCTACAGATGCATGACCCAGTGCTCTTGCTATTTGTTACTCTGGGAAATAAATGTGTTGCTATTGCATTATGTAAGGTACTATCAGAAGCTAAGAATGCTATTAGAACTGTGAGTTTCAACCTACTTAAAACTGTGGACTTATAAAGCATCTCAAATAAGGTATAGATCCCTGGATAATTAATTTAAGCCTAATGACAACAGCCTCACTTTCCTCATTACCTTTCAGAAACCCTTAGAAATGGTCCCTAGACCATTGGTCAAAGACCATTACTTTAGGGCAGCAAAGAATTATATGCTGACACATACAGTACTTCTGAGCAAATCATAAGCTGAATGACACATACTGCAGCAAAGCAGAAACTCCTCTGACTGCCCACCCCTAGGCCCTGTGTTGGCATACAGGTACCTGTGAAAGCAACTGCCCCAGTAAGCAGTGTTAGTGCAATAAAGGGAGCTACATAAAGCTATTAAGAGAATCACAGAATCACATAATGTATGGGGCTGGAAGGGACATCGAAAGATCATCTAGTCCAACCCCCCTGCCACAGGAGGATCACCTATACCAGATCACACAGGAACCCGTTCAGGAGGGTTTTGAATATTTCCAGAGAGGGAAACTCCACAACCTCCCTGGGAAGCCTGTGCCAGTCTTCTGTCACCCTCACAGTGAAAAAATTTCTCCTCATGTTCACATGAAACTTCCTATGCTTCAGCTTCCACCCATTGCCCCTTGTCCTGTCACCAGGTATCACCGAGCAGAGCCTGGTTCCAGCCTCCTGGCACTCACCTTTACATGATGAGAGCATCTCTCAGTCTCATCTTCTCCAAGCATCACAGCCCCAGCTCCTTCAGTCTCTCCTCATAAGAGAGATGTTCCATTCCCTTCATCATCTTTGTGGTTCTGTGCTAGACACTCTCAAGCAGTTCTATGTCCTTCTTGAACTGGGGAGCCCAGAACTGGACACAGTACTCCAGACGTGGCCTCACCAGGGCAGAGTAGAGGGGCAGGAGAACCTCTCTCGACCTGCTTCCCATACCCCTTTTAACACACCCCAGAATGCCACTGGCCCTCCTGGGCACAAGAGCACTTTGCTGGCTCATGGTCAACCTCCCATCAACTAGGACCCCCAGATCCTTCTCCCCTTAGCTGCCTTCCAGTAGATCAGTCCCCAACCTATACTGACACCTGGGGTTGTTCTTTCCCAGGTGCAGGACTCTACATTTGCCCTTGTTGAATTTCATTAAATTTCTTCCTGCCCAATGCAGAAGCATTTGTTAGGAAAAGAGCTAAACAAGGATGCAGCAGGAGAACACTTCACTCCCACTTCCCTTGGCAAGTCATCAGTGACATTCGAAATCCCCAAGCTGGACAAAGAATGCACACATAAAGAGCCCGATCAGTCTGCAGTGAGCCCATTGATCCCTTTGGCCCCTGAACTAAGATCTTTCTTGGGAAAGTGTTGATGAATTCCTTGCTTGTCTAAATCTATTTCCACCTACTCATAAATTAATGTACACCAGATACATAAAGCACTCTCCCCTCACTGCTCATTCGTCAGCTCCACTGGCCTAGTCATGTTAGTCCCTCATCACCTTCAGGCCCACAGGCTTGGAGGGGGCCTGCCAGAACTGGGACAGCTTTGAGTGAAGCTCTCAAGCAGATTGAAACACCATGCTACTGCACCCCTAGACTAAGATTAAAGAGTTGAAGAGGCACCCTGCATGAGGACAACCCTCTGCCATCCCCAGCAACCCCAAGCCCTCGCTGGGCCTCACTGCAGGCAGGCAGGCAGGCAGTCTCTCTACCAGGATCACACACAGCTGCTTTACAGGCCAAGCCAGTCCCCGTGCACCACCCAGCCCCAGCACCAGGTCTCCTCTAGTGGGCATCCCCACAATAGGTGGCTTGGGTGCAATGTGTTTCTTTTCCCTCAAGTAAACTTCAGACTGATAAAAGGCAAACAAATTCCACCCCCCACCAATTTCCTTGAGATTATTTACAATGTTCACTTGGCAGAAGCAATTAACATCCAGGGGCCTTACATATCCCCCATCCAGTAGTAAACAGAAACTGTAATAAATGAATTGTCAAGCAAGAGCAAGAGGAAATCAGCCACAATTTCCATCCCTGAAGCAGTGCTTGGAGGATATGCACTTCTGTCTCTCGCTCTCCTTGTTCTTCCAGAAATCAGGAGCACCCACAGCCAGCTAAGGCATCCTCCTGCTCCTGTCCTTGGCTTCTTGTCCTCACATCCACTTGAAACCCTGAGGCAGCACCCAAGCACCTTTCACATCTGCTAAAAATGCTCTTTAGAAATATTTAGCAAGCAAGGATCAAAGGTCTGTCCCAGAGCTGCTGTCTTCAGACATAAACAGCCTGTTGTGCTGTAGATGAACAAAAAGCAAGCAATTTGAAGTTTACCTGGGAAGAAACCAAAATTAAAAGGAACACAGACTTTGCCCCTGAGTGCACAGGGGCTCCTGCCACATGCCACACTGCAAGTAGAGAGGAGCTGGACGTCAGGCAATGAAGAGATTTTTGATGTGACACAATGCAAGAGTTTCACTTCTAAGGAAGAAGACAACTTTCATTCTTCTTAACTGTGTGATGAGACATATGATGGCTTAATTCACTAGATTTTATTGTGCTTAGATAAAATGTTTGCAGGACTGGACTATGCTAACAAGATTCCTGAAATATGTGCATTCACTGGGATCAAAATATGGAAGTCATTAACCACATAGCAATAAATTATTATGGAAATTAAACGCATTGAGTTGAATTACTTGCTGGATAAGGAATTGGCTGGATGGTCGAACCCAGAGAGTGGTGATCAAGGGCACAATGTCCACCTGGAGACCAGTGACAAGTGGTGTCCCTCAGGGGTCAGTGCTGGG
>VWZE01003249.1:505783-516483 GCA_013396675.1 Eubucco bourcierii | reverse complement strand
GGGAATTTAAAAAAAAAAAAAAAAAAAAAAAAAAAAAAGCCTAATATTACCCAAACCAAATCCCCATTATAAGGAAGTTTGATACTTCTTAATAATGTAATGACAATATGATTTTGTCCACTCCCTAAAATGACTGGCCCTGGGAAAAGTGGGACAGGAAACTTGTTTTCCTGCTCTGGAGAATGTGCTGAGGTCACAAAAACATCCTCTGCTCTCAACTGAAGCAAACTCAAGACTTCTGACTTCTTTTAATGAGATAAAGAGAAAACTATTTCTGAAGCTCATCTGGGATGTTCTGACCCCTCCTGAATCAGAGCGCAACTAACTAAGCTCTGCCACCTCTGAAGTCCATGATCAGCCCACCACAGACACAGACCTCCCTATGTGTGTCTCTTAGGGAAAAGGTCCTCAGGAAGGTTTTACTGTAGTTAGCACAGTCCCACAGGAAGTTTTATTCCATAAAAGCATTCGCTGCTGTCAGCTGGGAATAAAGTTATAGGCTGTGAGGCTAAAGATAGTCTACTATTCTAAGTTCTGTCCCTCTGATTAAACTGTGACCTCCTGTTAACTCACTGAAAGGAAATGTCTCCAAAGCACATGAATAATTCAGGAGACTAATTCTATTTCTTTTAATCAAGTGCATTTAAGGTTGTGTTGCTTTTTGACATTACTACTCAGTTTTTCCCCTCTGCCCAGCAATGGAGCACCACCTCTGTGTGTAGAGAGGTATGAGTGTGCCAAATAATGGTAATGAGTTATTATCAAAAGCTAGTCACCACCTTGAGACTTTTTCAGCCTTCTGCCAGAGTCTGCCAAAACTACTCTTAACATATGCACACTCTCAATGCATTGAGAAGGAAGTACATAACTCACTCAAGCCTTTTCTTCTTGAGGGCAACAGTTCCCCTTAATCCATCACTGTAGCCCAACGAAGCTAGTGCAGAATTCTACTTCAAACCGTTATGAACATACTTTTCATTTTTATCATGCTTTTCATCCAAGAGATGGACCCCAAGGTGCTTTAGAGATTGTGTTCTATGGTGTGATAATAACAGTATATGGATCACTGCACTCATGCTGAAATATAGAACCCTCTGGGTTGGAAAGCAGCACACATCTACCATTGCCAGAAACACAGTGTGATATATTAAGACAGAAATGAAGGCTTCTTCATCCTCTTGTATCCACAGGTGAATGTGGGTAGGCAAGACTATTTTCTTGTGCTGTAATTTAGCCAGGAAAGTAGAACTGACAGTGTTGGAAATACAGCTTGTATTTCAACCTCTTCCAACAAACTTGTTCTTTCCTTGCAACTGTACTAAAATGGAAGTCAAATTACACAAATCCAAGACTGGTTCTTCATTAATCCTTATCTCAAGAGAGTTCAGGTCACTGCACCCTGCCAGGTCAACCTCCTACTCTTAGAAATATGCGTTCCTGCCCAGATGATTCCAGGAGTGACTGGAGAGAGAGCAATATGACACAGCAGCCAGCCCTTCTTTATGAAGAGAGGCAGAAAATTCCCATTCCCTTTGTGATGTTAGTCCCATTGTGGTCCCATTAAATAATGTGTTCTTGTGCACTGTTTGTACTGCTAGGCTCTTACTCTTCATTTTGGACATATAAGCCTTGGGTAAATATCTTTAAGCGTTGAGTGAATAAAATCATAGAATGGTAAGGTTGGAAGGGACCTCAAGGATCATCTAGTTCCAACCCCCTGCCATAGGCACAGACACCTCCCACTAGAACAGGTTACTCAAAGCCTCATCCAACCTGGCCTTGAACACCTCCAGGGAGGGAGCAGCCACAACCTCCCTGGGCAACCTGTTCCAGTGCCTCACCACCTTCACTGGAAAGAACTTCCTCCTAGCATCCAGTCTAAATCTCCCCTCTACCAGTTTAAACCCATTGCCCCTTGTCCTGTTGTTGCAAGACCTTGTAAATAGTCCCTCCCCAGCCTTCCTGTAGCCCCCCTTCAGATACTGGAAGGCTACTATCAGGTCTCCTCACAGTCTTGGCTAATCTAAGCAGCTGCTTAATGTTTTTAATTTATAATTGTAATGAAGAGTTTTCTGTTTGAATTGTTTCTTTATTCTGGCCTTATTTTTTGTGACAGTAACAAAAACATGCTGTAGAGATATTTAGATCCTTCTACATATTTTTTTTTCCAAATTAGTAATTCCAGTTTAACTCTGAGCAAAGATCATTCTTCATAATTTCAGAACACAAAACACTGAATTCCACTTTGTTCTTTATTCTCAATACTGCATCAGTACACTATTCTGAGGTATACTGTGAAAACATTCAAAGTCATAAATTTTGTATACAGATAAACACTCCTATGTTAACAAGTCTCTTTTGGATGTTTTTTCTAATGCATTCTAGCATTTCCAATAAAGTTTAGGAAAGAAAAATGTTGTAGGGAGTGCAAAATTTGTTTTAACATCTATTTACCAAACCTGTAACAGAATGGTTCTTCACAAATTAACTCATGTGTGAAATTTGAAATAAGGTAGTTTGAGATCAGCATTATTAAACAGTACAAATAATAGTCCTTTCATCACAAAAAGAAACAGAACAAGGCTAATAAATACTTTAAAAATCCACGTCTTTGAGTCACAGGTCTCAGGGAGACTTGAAACATTGGTAAGTGGATGAAAATCAATAGTTCACACCTGTCTTGAGCCACGACTGTTTAATGACCTTTTAGACAGAACAATGCAAATAAATGTGAATTTAATATTTTGATAAAGCACTAGACTACAAACTGAAAGAATAATCTGGGCTTTTCAGACTAGTTCTGTAGTTTTCTGGAAGTCACAGATTCTTCTGATGATTATTACCAGTACACTACAAAGCATGACAGTGACTATACTTGTCTTGTTGTATAATAAGTGTCCCAAATTGTGCTGTCCTGGCAGAAGCAAGTAACAGTTTGTGCTTTAGAAAGCCTCTTGGGCCCTGACCTTGCAAACATTTGCATTTTTGTTTAACTTGAAGCACCCCAGTAATCCTGCTGAGCTCAGTGACTAAACAAATGAGAATGATCGACAGCTGGAGGCTGCTGCAGTGCTGGGAGAGGCAGAGCAGCTCTGCATGTGCTTGCTTTCGTTGAGACGTGAGATATCCTCCTCACCCAATGAGGTTTTTATCAGAGTGGCTCCTGTAATGAGAAAGGATTCCTGCACTGGGGAATTGCAGCAAACAGGAAAGAAAAAAAATGAAGAACGAAACTTTTTTTTTCCTGGTGGAGCACTGAGGAATTCATGTGCATTATATTACCATCCTACCCCTCTTGTTTTCTCTAATTTGTCATAAAGCTCATAACCTTCAGATTGCTCTGTGGGGGCTCACACACCTGTGGTGATGAGGACAGTGCAATAGACATGCTTACAATATGTTATCTGAGGAAAATCTTGCATTTTTATGTTCTGCTACAGTCTTTGATTTCTACTCTGATTCTTTTGTCCCTCAGTACTTCGATAAGTGGACGATACTTGTAAAAATTCATACTCTATGAACAAAATACAACATACACTGAGGTCTAGGCTTATCTCTTCTTGCCAGTTTGAAAATTAAAACACACCAATTCGACAACTTTACAAAGCCTTGTCCAGATATGTTTTGGACAGAAAATCTCCACCAAATAAGCATATAAGCAGAGGTAGCAGGGGCAGTAGACAGAGACATTTCCACTGATGTACTGCATGTCTAGCACTTGGAAGTGACACAAACTCTTCTAAATTTGGCTTTTTGTGGGTGTCTGCAGACACCAGCAGCAGACTGCTTCAGAGATGACCAGCACCTTGTTCAAACAGAAAGGTACCAGTGACATTCTGGCTCTCACTGCTAACCAGAAGATCCTGTTTTGCATGAGGCAACTTCCTGATGAGCTGCATATTTCTTGTCTTAGAAGTAGTATCTCCAAACTATGAGCAGTTACTGCAACTACTAACTTCAAGCTTTTATTTCCCTAATTCCATAGCAAGTTACCCCTGAAGGCTGCCAGTCCTGCCAGAAAAAGTAGAACATATGTCTTAATATATGCCATTAGTCATTGTATGCATTTTTATTTTAGGAAATGTTTTTGTATTTAACACTTAAAGCATAACATCAGAGTATAAATAGGTGGTACATAGGTGGCTACTTTATACATAAGCTGAAAACCTGCACAGGGAGAGAACATGATGTAACATGACCATTCAGTGTGGCAAAATAGTCATTTTTTTTCCAGCAATATTATACTAGTACTTCACAGAAAGAAACATGGACTTGCAGAGAAGCAGTTCTTCAAACTACATGGGCTAAGTTCTTCCATGTGGATACAGAACACCAAACATCACAATCTGCACTATTCAAAATCATCTGTGGCCATTCAGGCACTGACAATTGTCAAGGTCAAATGTGGAACACGACTAACATTCAAAAGGAGTCCTTCTGCCTTTTCTCACCAAATAAGTAATGGGAAAGTGGAGGGTGGACAGGAAAGGGAAGAAAGTTATTTTAGCTATACAGTAAATTCTAGGATGTGAATAACAAACAACAAATACATTTATTCATCGTGGGACTCATCTAACTTTGGAACTGTTTAATACATCTATGTTATAGTGAGATGAATCATTCTCAGGAAATGTTTCTGAATGTAATGTAGCCCAGATAGCCCCAAGTTAGATAACTAACTATTGATGCTCATACAGAAAGAGAAGAATTTCCTACCCTTTATCTCTATTGTCTCCTATAGTTATTTTAAAAGTAGCATCAGCTCCTCAAAGATGATAAAAATTCTTGTGTTAACCAGGCATGCTGGGAGTCACTGTTCTATACACACACAAAAAAAAAAAAAAAAAGCAGGAGAGTCTTAAATCCATCACTGACTGTTCAGATAAAGAATTTGCTTATTTGTGGTAAAGGAATCCTACATTCCTTGGCTGGATACTTCCCATCTTTTTATATCATCTCCCTGTTTACTTAAGTATCACATGGTATATTATGCACGTAGAGCAATTTAAATAAAAGTATTACCTTTGTGTTGTGCTGTACTATATTCCAGAAATGTCAGTAGAAGCATGAAATTTAGGGCATACTTTCTATAAATGATTGTGCTATACCTTTTAAGCCTCTTACAGAATACTAACATTTATTGAGGATAGGCAGTTTCATCAGGTAAAGCCTGAAGATACAGGCTGGGAAGGTGAACGGTAGTGGATCACTCCAAGGCAGAGCATCTGAACAGCACAGTGCTTCTGCTTTTAATTCTACCCACCACTGATCCAAAAGTCAGAAAATAAGTAGTCATACAAAGATATGTTTAACTAAATCACTGCTTCATTTAACTAGTACTTAGAAATTATACTCGATGGAGAATCCATTTACAATCTTGTTAGATTCATAAATAAAATGTAGTTGGTAATCAGAAAAAAATCGTGTTTCAGAAGAATCCACTTAAAATTTTATTATATATTTATGGCTCTACATCTTTTGGAACAGGTCATCTACATCTTTTGGCTCTACATCTTTTGAAAGAGAGCCATATATGCAGGTGAAATGGCTGGAGTCCCAGTTTCCTTCCCACTTATACAATCCCTTACAATATATAAAAGTCTTCTCTGATGTATATAGCCAGTCCCTTTGCTTAATCCTGCAAGAAAAAAAAAGAGGTTCACACATGAGTCTTAGAGGCAGCTGGAAACAATCCATGTGATCTGGAAACACACACAAATGGTTTTTAGCAGAGTCAGTCCTACCCCAGATCAACAAAACCTGCAGATTAGTCATGCTGCTTTAATGCAAATAATTGCAGCCCTTGCTTCCATTTTCCATGGCAATGCCCATCTTTTGTGAGATAATGCCTTGAAACATTACCCAGCACAAGCTTTGCTGAGCTTTAGCTGACTCCCTCAATCCCAGCAGTGTTAATCCATGATTAACTTCTAGATCCATTCACAGGTCTGTTCTTTAAACTTCAGCAAATGTAATTCCTCTTGACTGCATCTTAATAAATTGTTCTCCTGCTCCTCTTCCTTCATTTTCAACACCGCTCTGCTTTCATTCCTTGTTGGCCCATATATACACCATTACCAATTAGTACCCAGCACAAGTGAAAAAAAACTGTCCCTGTGCTGCTGTTAACCAGAAAGTGGCTCAAGCTTTTTGAGGCCCCTCTATCAGAGAGGAAATGAGAGAGTATCATACTGTACTTTAGAAACTCTCCATTGCCCTGAACAAATTTAATTTTAAACAACAACAATAGTTTTTATGGTGTATTTGATGTGGTCCAATCAGAATCACTTTTTAACCTACCGTGAGAGCTTCTGCATCACCATAGTAACAGCTAATTGTCAAGAAAATGCAGTAGCAAAGATTTATTTCTTGAATACACAGATCTGAGACAAGATGTACACACACAATCTAGAATTTTGATACACATCATGGAGCTGGAGGGGAGCAAATGAGCAGAAAATGAAGTTGGATAGGAACTAGATATACTCAATCCTGATTTTTACTGAGGTTGACAGGTTTGAAAACTTTTGCAAATGCAGTGACATCGTAGTGCCAAAAAAAGTTCTTAGAGAGTTTTCACTTCCACAATGCTGAAGTATTTAATTAAAAAGGCAATGTTGTCTTAAATAGACTCTTGTACATGTAAGAGGTCTCATACATTTTGGCAAAAAAAAAAAATACATTAACAATGTCACAGAGGGAAAAATATGGAGATAATTCACTTGATTTTACATAAAGCAGGCATGTGGTAAGTGAATAATCTCACACTCTCAGGGACAGGCTGTACAAACATATTTCAACATTTGTTCTAGGCCACTCATACAGGATAAAAAAATATTAAATGTCTGTTGGCTTTCTCATTATGCATAAATGTCAGCTATTTTTTCTTTCAAATTTACCCCAATGCAAAGTTATTTATGCATGAAAAGTCACATTCGAATAGAAGTTTGGTCTTGTCACATGGACAGTAAGGGGCAACAAAAAAAAAAATTAAATGGTCTAATTCTTATCTCAATGAGCAGCAGGGGAAAACAGAGCAGTACAAAAATACAGGGAGACATAAAGATCAGGGTAATAATAGAAAAAGAGAGTGAAGTAAGAGGAAAGAGAATAAATATGTCCCAAGAGGAAGAGTTCACACAAATCAATACAGAAAGTTCCAGCCCAGGTCTCATTACATAGGATGGTTGACTGAGGAATTGAATTAAGGTTTACAGAGGTGACTAGGGATACAAAAAGGAATTGCCCTGCAATGTCAGAAGCCTTTGCTTTCAACTTTTCTGATGAACACCATCTTCAGCAATCTTAGATTTTGCTGAAGTAAATTTAGTGTGTGCCTGGAATAAAGCAACTGGGAGTAACAAAAAGTAATTCAGGTGTAGTTTCTACTTTCAGTGCTGCTATCCCATTGAAACAAAATGCAGAGAGGAGTACTAAACCTTACCATTCTATGATTCTATAATAAATCTCATTTCTTTCAAAGTATTTCTTCCTCATATTGTAGTATCTATATCTGTATGAAATCATAGAATGGTAAGGTTGGAAGGGACCTCAAGGATCATCTAGTTCCAAACCCCTGCCATAGCCAGGGACACCTCCCACTAGTACAGGTTACTCAAGGCCTCATCCAAACTGGCCTTGAACACCTCCAGGGAGGGAGCAGCTCCCTGGGCAACCTGTTCAAGTGTCTCACCATCCTCACTGTAAAGAGCTTCCTCCTGACATCCAGTCTAAATCTTCCCTCTACTAGTTTAGGCCCATTGCCCCTCGTCCTGTCATTGCAAGACACTGCAAGTCCCTCTCCAGCCTTCCTCAATATATCTAAAATATATGATGTATGATGATGATTTGTATCTAAATACACCATATATCTAAATATATCAAAACACAACATATCTCCTCTAACAAGGAGAAAGCAAGGGTAGGAAAATGTATTTTACAAAGCATATGTCATACATTGGAAAAAGGGTTGAATATAAAAGGACAGAAATAAATGTTATGATTAGTATAGGAGAAAATTAAAACCATGTGCAAGTTCAATAGAAAAGAAATTATCAAAAGATAAGTAGGATCATATGTTGAATAAGGGTACTAAACAATCCTATCTGTCTTAAAAATAGATCTCCAATTCCATCACTTGTTAGTCTTGGCATAACTGCAGAATTTTGTTCCCATTGCATATTTAAACCTGACAACATGTACATTACTTTTTCTTCCTGGAAAATTCAAGCTAATTATTGACGTAATGACCCATTTTACCTGAGCACGAGTTGCTCTGGGAATCAAGAATTGGCAGAACAGTGTGCACATCATTCCAAAAACTTCTGTCATTTCTTTTTCTAACCCAGAAGGCCACCAAAAGTCAAATGTGATCTTGAAGTCAAATGTTAAGTCCTTGGAAACTTGATTAAAATTAATTATTGGGCTTGACTCCTCCATGATTCATTAGTAGTTTCACTGAAAAATTCTTCCATATATTACTGCACTGTAGATGTCTTTGCAGGTTCACCTTCTGAGCGATGCTTCTAGAAGCTTTTGCTGTGTCTGACAGAGCCAATGCTAGCCAGCTCCCAGACAGATCTGTTGCTGACCAAGGCCAAGCCTGTCAGCGACAGTGGTAGCACCTTTCTGATAACATATTTAAGAAACAGAAAAAAAACCACCCAAAAAAACCCACACTGCTGTGGAACAGCAGTTGGGAAAGAGGAGCGAGAATATGTAAAAAAAAACGAACCACCACACAACACACCGAAACCAAAAAACAACTCTGCAGACGTGGAAGTCAGTAGAGAAAGAGAGTTAGGAAGTGTTCAAGGTGTTGGAGCAGAGATTCTTTTTTAAATTTTTTTAGTTCTATGCTATGTTTTATCAAGCTAGACATTTCTTTTTTCCCCAAACATTAGCTGCCTTTATTTATTTTTTTTTTTTTTCCCAGTACCTGACACTTGGAGCATTGTGTTGCTTGTTCTTGTACTGATGAACTTTTCAGGAAGGTTATAACAGAAAAATAGAAAAGGCAGAAAAAGCAGATTTATAGTAAAGACCAGTAACAAGGATAAACATGACTAAAAGCTGTGTGCTTCACGAGCAGAGAGAAGACAAACAAATGCTTCTGACAAGACAGCAGGGTGAGGACCAGAGCAGATGTATTTGTAAGCAAGCCCATGCCTTCCTAGTCACTACTAGTGTTTCCATTATTTAGGACATGAATAAGGACACTACATAATCCCAGAAAAGTGCTAGACCTTAGTCATTGTTTTTCTTCCACAGTTACACAACTCCATGTCCTTCCATCCCCCAAGGATGCTCCCAAACACCAATGAAATTGTGTGAGCCTATCTTACTGTAAATTGAAATAAAATTCCCCTCAAAATTTTAATCAGTAATTACCTCTGGCAACAATAGCACGTGGTACTGCAATGTTCCAGAGTACTCCAAATTCCTTCCTTCTCCCCTCATGCCCTGTGGGTTTGAATGGGGAGACGGCAGTGGCGTGAAAACTGCTTTTCCCTCCCCACCCTGGGGGCTTGAAGGGAGAGCAGCAAAAGGGCCTTTCCACTCATGTGCTGACCCATGTGGAAGCCTGCACTGGGTGGTGGTTGGCTGGGTTTTCATGCCCAGTATAAATTGGCAAATGCCTAGATAATGCAGAAATAGAGCAAGGGAGAAGGTGCATGATGCCTGCCTTAAGGGTGTTTGCCTTAGAAGAGTTTCCATTTTGGACTGTCCTCACTTTTGGACAACTCCTACCTTTTCACACAGCTGTTTTGAACCATCCCTGCCTTTGAACGGTTCTCCCCACTTCTGCACCATTCTGTGCAAATTTACAAGCTTGGCAAGTCCTGGGGTCCTTTTGGGAGAGCTACTGGTGGCATCTGGACCCAGACCCTCTTGGACCATACTACAGCTGATTTCCTGGCTCCTTTTCCAAACTGGGGAGACCCAAGCAGTTTGGCTCTTTGCTGCTGCCAGGGCAGCATCACTTCTATGAATCCCTGTCTTGTGGCAGTCGTGTTTTGAGACGCTTCTGACTTGGGCAGCTTTTCCACCCACCTTGGACTTCTGCCAAGTGGGTCCAAACTATTGGATATTGCTTGCAGCATCAAAAGACAGCTGAGCCAAGGAAAAATCCCAGGAAGGGATCATCACCCAATGCCTATGTCACCTTTGCAAGTAAAGCCTGCTGGTCCCTTAATTCTCTGCTCAGTCTGATTGATAGTGCAGTACAGCTGTGTTTCTAGCTTAGCCTTTTTCATTTCCTGACTTTCTAACTTTCCAAATCTGTCCATAACATCCTGTTGAAGAATTCCTGGTCAAATTAGAACCTGTAAATAAATCTAAACAAGTTCTGTATATAGTTTGAAAGCAGGGTTTTCAGGAAAATAAAAATTCTATTTTTATAATTCCTAACTCAGCTACATTAATTCCCTACCTCCACAACACACAGCTACTGCCGTTGACATTAAGCATGGAGTCTAAAAACATTGCTCCTAATTTTCTTACACCACTTGAAAGTCTCAGCCAACATCTAATGGATTATCCCCAGCAGTTACAACTGGTAGAATTATACCACAATCTGACAACTGGTAGTAAAAGGTAGAAGGATTATAGAATCATAGAATGGTAAGGTTGGAAGGGACCTCAAGGATCATCTAGTTCCAACCCCCTGCCATAGGCAGGGACACCTCCCACTAGTACAG
>VWZE01003249.1:483423-505112 GCA_013396675.1 Eubucco bourcierii | reverse complement strand
ACTTGCTGAGGGTGCACTCCATTGATTGTTGTATTAGAATATTTTTTCCAACGAATTATCACTAGTTCATCCCACTTTCTGATAGCATTCCTGGTCTTTTTCCCCCTAGGGTTAAATCCAAGAAACAAGGGCAAAGGAGTAATACGTTCTCCTGATAATAGACATTTTATACACACACACTTCCCAACTTTTTTCAATTTACTCAATTGATCAATTTAGACTCATGAACTGAGATGTTCGGGTTTGGTGGGGTTTTTGGGTTGTGGTTTTGGGGTGTTTGGTTTTTTGGTAGTGTTTTAGTTTCATTTCTGTTTTTTAAAATCAAAGTTTGCCAACTGGCAGCAAACATGAGACTTCGTTTAAAAAACAGAAGGATTGATAAAAATCACCTGTGCCTTCCCCCTCACTACCCAGAGCCCCTTTGGATTTAGGCAGAGTCTTAGTTGTCGCTCTCTTCCCTTATACTTCCTTTTTTCTACTCAAACTAAGTACTTTGGATTCTCCCTTCTTGCGGGCAAAGAGCCTGGACAAGAGATTTATCCTGCCTGGCAACTTCGCAATCTCCATGACTGCGCTAAAACTAAAGAAGAAAAAGAGCTTGACCAAACTCTGACAGACAGCCCTTATTTACAGCGGGGCGACCCACCGCATTCCCTTGCCTCCCCTAGGAAGCTGCCCCAGCAGCAGAGCCGTCACCGGCAGCAGTACCGGCCCGACTCTCCCGACACCACGAGGTGGCAGGACAAAACCGCTCTCTGGTCTGCAGCGCCCAGTCGGGCAGCCCCTGCAAAGTAGCTGGATCGTCGGTAGTTGAAGAGGCATCCAAGACCTTAAACACCTACCTGCTCTTCAGTATAGTCTCCCCCTTCTTCACCTTTCTCTGACAGGTTAGTGGGTGCTCGTATTTTTCATTATTTATGAAAAAAAATAACGCAAGATTTTCAGGAGGGTTATGAAACAGATAAAAAAGCCGCAAACTAGTACAAAGCAGCCCAGTTTTCAATTAACAATTCATGTGTTCACTTTCAAGCCGTTTACAAATACCTCATCAGCAGAATTAACAGGGACCAGATTAAAAGTTTCCAGAAAACCAATTCTGCTTCCTACACTTCAATTTCTCCCTACAGAGTCCATCCCTACACCTACTGGGCAGAATCTATTTAAAACATCAACTAATACTCTACACCTGTGTGTTTTCCTCCAGCAGAGCAGACACAGCTGTTTTCTCATGATTTTAAAGTACCCATATGCTTTGTTACAATGTGATAACCTTGATGGTAGAAACTCTTCAATCACAAAACATTGCTGTAATCTTAGACAAGGATGGTGAAATAACCTTATGATGGGGAACAGATGGATTGTCTAAAACTGTCTGTGGTTAGCTCCCTATCTTTGCCCTTGGGAAAGACTCAGTGAGAGTCCCCTTCAAATGACAGCATTCCTTCATCTACAGCACTACTACGAAGAGGATTTCCTGCTGCAGGTTTTTTACTGCAGAAGGTCATCATTCCAAGACTATTGGTTTCTTTTATCTGGCTTACTGTGGTCTGTTAGCAGCACTTGCTCAGTGACCTGCTCTTAGTTCAAGATATATTTAGTTTTTAGTCTTTATCAGTCATATACATTATTAACCATATCCATATTAATAATCTATTGATCACATAATATATATTTTTATAATTACTGTTTCTAGATTATATATAGCGTAAACAGTTTCTAGAATAAAAATCAAATTTAAGAGTTGTACAAACAAAGGACAGGTACGGTTGTTAGGAACATAGAATAATTTAGCATTGTTGAAATGCTGCCAAATTATTTCACAATTTAAACTTCCATCATTATGCTTTGAGAAATATCTTCTTTTGGTGAACTAAGTCCTTTTTCTGATGAGATACATTACTCAGGAAAGGACTTAGTTGTATTTTAATAGAAAAAGATTCCATTACAAGCACAGAAGATCACCAAAGAGGCAAGTAGGTCATATGGTTTTCCTGTAACAAAAAGGACGATTAGAAGTCAGAAACTCCAAGAACACATTTAGTGCAGAAGGTCATGCACATCAGGCCCAGCCACCTAGCTGCTTCATTCAGGAAGAGTAGGAGCAGTACACAGGATCTGAGGTACAGATTTGTTAAGCAATCAGCTGCAAACGTGACTCATGTGCATTCAATAGCAGCAGAAGGGTTTTTCAAGCCTTCTGCAAATTGTTTAACTGGATGGCCATTTTACCATTATAGATCAGAAATGAGAGTTGGACAGTTTGCAATTGCCTAATTCAGAGGGTGACACCCCTTCCTGGAGTACAAGGAAGCTGTTCACAAAAGGGGAAAACACATGACTAATTATTTCCCCCATCTGCATTTTACTGATTGTAAAGGATAATTTGCCCAGTGTCATTTTGTTAGGGGCTAATTGTGACCTGAATGATGTCATCTCAGTGAGTAAATGGCCTAACAGTGGTAACAGAGCTTGGAGAAAGCTGCAGATTTGCTGTGTGACCTTGTAAACTGCATCCATAAAACTGAGTTGCTGAGTAATGATGGAGTCAGTAAATGTATGTTCATACTTTTCATTTAACATATCAGTTTCTAGTTCCCTTTTAGTATGTATCCTTAAATGTGGACCTTTCCAAAATAGGTATCTGTCCCATATAGAGTGCTTTCTCCTCCCCTCAGAAGTAGTAAAGGAAAAAATTGTTGCTTAGTCTTGCTTTTAAGAAGCTAATTAAGTTTCATTTTATCAATATGTTCCAATAGCCCAATCTGGCAGAGAAAGTTAAGTGGGCAAGCACATATCTTTTCCTAGCCATTAGGAAAAGTGAGTGAAATATGGCAAAATAATGAGTTCTTGAAAGTTTTGGGTTGTAGATACTGTAAGAAATAGATTCATTTAGCTGCAAGAGGGAATGTTTCTTCTGCACCAAGGCACACCACTTTGGTGGCCAAATGGGCTGCCTTTTTTTTCTCCTTTCTACTGTGTTACATGTCATAAGAACAGAGACAATGGATACCATTGTTTGCCAGCAAACCGTTGCTTAATTAGAAAATTGGAAATATGTATATTCACCTGTACTAGTGGGAGGTGTCCCTGCCTATGGCAGGGGGTTGGAACTAGATGATCCTTGAGGTCCCTTCCAACCTTACCATTCTATGAAATATGAAGAGTATAGGTGACATTATGTCTGAGCAGGAAGATGGCAGGGCCCAATGGGGGTGGATAGGTACAAATAAAGATGGCAAACGTGACTGAGCTGGAAACAAAACTGAACAAGACCAAATCACCACGACATAAAAGCGTACCGAGATCCTGCAAAAAATGTATTTCCACTGTCATGAGATGGAACACTGAAAGCATAAAGAGAGGTTTTCTCTTCCAGAAGGAAGAATGACCTGCTAATATCAACAGTTAATCTATTTACTCCAGAGAGTAGTTTTGTTACTGAGCTTTATTTACTCAAGTGACACCATTCCAGGCTGTCAGAATAAGTTCAGCTAAGCAGTTCTTTAACACAAAGTACAACACTGTCAAAATCCAAGTATTTCAAAATTCATTTACTATGGTCTACACTTCGCTTGCAATCAGAAAGATCTGACCAATATCAAATTATTCAATTATTCAACTTAAACCCAAGTTGTAACTCAAATATGCACCTTCTTTTTCTTGAATTAAAAGTAGGAACATTTGAGCCTGAAGACTGCAACAAGTTTATTAAGCATCTATTTCAGGCATAATATTTTGTATACAGCTGAAATAAAAATATCTTTAATATTGTGGTGAAAAAAACCCTGGTTCGGCCTAGTTCTGTGATGTATATTTTTTAGTGTGTAGGTTTTGGTTATTTACAACAGAGAATCATCACTTACAAAACACAGAAAATACCGTGATTTGTTTTCTAACATGCTCTATATTTTTCATCAAGCTGTTGCGCAGAAATGATAATATTTGGAAAATATTTTCTTTCCTTCTTCAGTAGAACTTATAGTCATCAGGGAAAATTACAGCATTGTCCCCTGTCAGAGAAGAGAGGTATCCATGACTCCTCTACCTCCACTCTCACTTCTACTTCAGCAGCTCTGCTACATCTTCCAAAAAGTGCTTTTAGAAGGTACATCTGCTTAGCTTCTAGTGGCTCACAGGCAAAGAGTGCTTCTGTGATTCTCAGGGTACACACCTGTCCACAAGCCATGCTACAGGCTTTGTCAGAATAGCCCCATCACCCTCTGCCTGTTGTTCCACTGTAACCTCAGTGAAAGCCCCTTCAACAATTATTTCACATTGTGATCTAATGGCTATCCCCAGCATGATGAACATGTGTGTGCTCACACAGTGCTAGCTTTCCTGGTTCCATCTCCTAAATTGTATTACAAGGTAGCTAAAATTATGTGGCTATTATTCAGGATATTGCTTTTCAGTTCAAACAATGCCAGCAGCTGACACTAGACCATTTTCTTGGTCTCAGTATGGAATGATAAAGAGAAAAGCAATGGTCCAAGAAACTGCTAACAGGAAGACGACAAGCAACTTCTTTCTCATGATGTAGAAAAGTCTCAGAAGATCTAATATGGGACATGTATGCTTTCCCTCAGCAGGAATAGCCAGGGAGACAGATCTTTTGTTCGGATGAGTTCATCCATTGCTGAACTCTGCTTTCCAGCATGACTGCTTTCCCCTAGGAGAATGAGTGTAAGTCTAAGCAACACTATTCTTCTCTGAAAGGAGGCTAGGGACAGGGATTTCCAACAAATTTCTCTATCAAAGCCTATATGCTTATGTGCTTGCTCCTCTTAGTGCCTTGAAACTCATGTTTGTTCTGCTCTGTACTATGAAAGATTACAAAACAGATAGATCAAGGAAAAATCATGACATTTTCCAGACACTTTAACCAGATAGAAGTTTGTTTGCCAAGAGCAATTCTTTCCTAGTCAATTTTATTTGTAAAGGTGTTTGTGTGAAGACAGCAAAGTAGATACATTAATTCCACCTGCTACTGCATTTATTTTCTTTGCAATTACACTTTGGCTTCCCTAAGGATGCTGCAAGGGGTCTTCTTTTTTATCCTTTCTAATGTAAGCTGAAACTCATTTTACTGAGGAATTCTGAAACAATGTCAGAATAAAAGAAGAGATATCGTGGGCAACTGTGTGGTGTAGTGGAAGAGCTTGCTTAATATGCAGCAGGAAAAATGACAATGCTGTTACTTCTCTCAGCTAAGTAGATAACCAAATGCTCTCAATTTACCATGTAAGTGAAATAATTTTGATTATTGTTCCAGTTTCAGATGAAAGAATCTAAGAACAAAATCAAGCCATTGTTTTTAAGGCAGGTTTCAAATATGTGAGCCATATTAAAAAACCAAACAAACAACAACAAAACAAAAAACCCATACATACCACCACTGTTATCAAAAATACAACTGAAAAAAACTTCCAGATCATTATAGAGGCAAAAATTCTTAGACTATTCCACTCCACCCCAATCTACAGCACTGCACCAGCTTGACTACTTCACAATTTGCCAGACTGCTTGAAATATTTTCCTTGGAAAGCCAACAGAAGAATAAAAGTCTAGATAAAGGCTCCCAAAACACAAAAGGCACCCAAATAGCATTTTCTTCTGTGCTCATGGTGTCCCTGTTTTCCTTTCATTGGGAAGGACCATCCCACTGCAATTTTCTTTTCACACTAAATTATTTCCTAGTAATTCAGTTCCTCTGCAACAAGTGTGATACGAACTTAGAGTGAAGTAAATCATATTTCTATTCTGATCTGGATAAGTTAAATAGCTTTTCTGTTGCTTTCATAAGATGCTTTTTTTCTCTGCATGAAAAATGCTCTTTTCCCTTACAGAAATATGGGTGAACTGTGCTGTTGTCAACAACTAAACTGCAGACTTGTATGCAAAAGTGTCATCTGAGAATCATTATGCATTGATTAATTCTCAAGCAGTTTCAACCTAAGACTTACTATTTTTCTTGGTTAAATTGGCTGCTAAGATTGGTCACCTTGGAGAAATTCATCACAACAATGGCAACTCTTAAGACATAATTTAGTTAGACCCGTTGTTCTCATTAGGAGTTATTTCACTGTCCTCTCTCGTGAGATAAAACTATTCGATGTAGCCAAACACTTCCTCAGCAAGTGGAGGACAAATGGAGAGGTAAAAATTCCTCAATTCAACAGCTTGAAGGTGACCCTGAAAGCCTCCGGAGGGCACTGTAAGGACAGCTAAATCTTTTTATAGTGAATAAGAAGCCAACAGGCAATGGTGGGTGGTTTCCTGCTGCCAGAACCCAGACCACCTCACAGGTAGCTCAGAGACATAAATGTGTCTTTATAGAGAGGGGGGTGGGGGGATGGGGGCGTGTGTAGCTGGGATTTCAATCCCCTCCTGTTAGTCACTGTCTTATGTAAGTGCCTTAGTTTTGCTCATTTCACCAAGAATCAAGTTTGTGCCCATACACCTCCTCTGCCCAGCCTAAGGGAGAATTGGAAACAACTGCCTTAACTCCAGATCTAGTCTGAGACTACCATTGCAGCCGAGGGTAACATGTCACAAGGCAGACTAGGAAAAAGTTTGCTGCAAGCAGTGTTTCAGATCCCACTCTTGGCAATGTATATGCACATAGAGTATTAGAGCACAAATTATTTCATTTTTCTTATAGTCCTATGGGTATGAATATAAACACTGAAGTACTGCTCCTCAAACGTGTGCCCTAACTGCTAGAATCTAGGCTAGGGTTTCCAGATCCGAGTCCCTTGTGTGTGCAATGGACCAAACGTCAGACACAGATGCAACAAAATAGCCAATATTGGCGATTATAGCACTCCAGAAGAGGAAGATCATCCTCACTAGAATGCAGGGTGTGGGGGAATCCCTTCCCTTTTTCTGAGTGTTTCTCTTTCAGGCTATTATGCAAAAAGAAAAAAGCTTCCACCACATTCTTCCTCAGAGAAAAGCAGTCTGAATTAGGTGTGGATAACTAGCTCAGGGTATCCAGTCCAACCAGTGTCACATGTATGGGATAAATCAGGACTAGCAAATAGATGATCTGGCTACTGGCTGAGAATTATCTAGAATCTAGATGACAAAAATCTCAGTATAAGCAAGGTTTAAGTATATGCTTCTTCTGTCTCCTTTTACACAGACTGTTTAACAGTCAGGAACCAGAAACTGAAACCTTGACTGCTATTCCTATTACATTGGTGATCTTTTCACTCCATCTAATAAAATATATTAGTTCCTTGCTACAGATTTGCTCTGCCTACATTATCACATCTTCCTGGATACTACAACACAACTGCTAGATAATAAAACGAAAGACCTGAACAGTGATGTGTCATACAAAGATTTACTATATCAAAACAAAGTTTAAGTGAATAATCTTCTTGCAGGGTACTCTTTAATTCTTTCTACTCAAGCTTGGTTGAGTGCCAGCATGAGTATAACCATACTCACCACTCAAAATATGTTAACTAGCCCCTCTTAAGTCTAATTTTAGCAAGCACAGCCATGGCATGGTGGTTTACCCATAATAACAAGAACTGGAATGATCAGATGCTTCCTGATGGAGTTAAACGCCATTGAAAACAACCTAGTAAATTAATCCTGTGTGTAACTCTGTGTTGAACTGTTGTACCCAGTAAAAACACCAACTGAAATTAAGACACCCAAAGATCTATATCTGAAACTGACACCACTGAGACAATCCACAAGTTAATGCAATCCTACAATATCTGATCTGGAAGCATTTGGTCAGAAGTTAATTTTCCATGTGTCAGTGGCTAGTACATCATAACATATCCCTTCCTTTAAATGTACATTAGAAAAAACAAAACACATTACACAAGTGCATTTAAGTAATTCTGATTTGGATTGAGACTTTGTGCTTTTTAAAAATTAAATTTTTTTAGCATTGTGTTAATCCATGTTTTCTGAACTGGATGAAGAAAGTCAAGCCCTGCAGACAGGTGGATCTCATATCTCAGTCTGTAAAACTATCTTTGTAAACCACATTTGAGTTACCACAAATCTTTAAGAAGACTCTAAACACAGTGGGTTCAACCAGTTGTGTATTTACACATGAAAGAAAACATTCAAAGAAAAATCCTGCTGACAGATTATCTGATCTCACAACAAGCAAAAGCTGTGTTGTCTCTTATAAAACTTTGATATCAGGTTGGGCAGTCTGCAAGCTTCAAAAATTCTCCATTCAATCTGAAATGGGTTAATGTTCTGCTCCTCCTACTGAGGCAATCCAGAATTGCACCCTCAGCGAGTTTGCAGATGACACCAAGCTGTGTGGCACAGTCGACTTGCTAGAGGGCAGGGATGCCATCCAGAGGGACCTGGACAGGCTGGAGAGGTGGGCCCAGGCCAATCTCATGAAATTCAACAAGGTCAAGTGTAAGGTCCTGCACCTGGGTAGACACAATCCCAAGCACAAATACAGGCTGGGTGGTGAATGGCTGGAGAGGAGCCCTGAGGAAAAGGACCTTGGAGTCTGGGTTGATGAAAAGCTCAACATGAGCCTACAGCGTGCACATAGAGCTCAGACAGCAACCGAGTCCTGGGCTGCATCAAGAGCAGCGTGGCCAGCAGGNGAGAGGGACTATTGACAAGGTCTTGCAATGACAGGACAAGGGCCAATGGGTTTAAACTGGCAGAGGGGAGATTTAGACTAGATGTTAGGAGGAAGTTCTTTCCAGTGAGGGTGGTGAGGCACTGGAACAGGTTGCCCAGGGAGGTTGTGGATGCTCCCTTCCTGGAGGTGTTCAAGGCCAGGTTGGATGTGGCCTTGAATAACCTGTACTAGCGGGAGGTGTCCCTGCCTATGGCAGGGGGTTGGAACTAGATGATCCTTGAGGTCCCTTCCAACCTTACCATTCTACAATTCTATGATAAATATCAGAAAAGTGGTCTCTTCTCAAGCAGTTTATAACATATATGAATAATCTGAAAGCTACAGATTTCTGAAAAAAAAAAAGGTTTAGTGATGGATGTCATTGTTCTTTCTAAATCTGTTTTCTTACTGGTCTGCTTCATCAGCAGTGTAAGCAGTGGTTTGGGAAATACACATATCTCTATAAGAACTTTGAGGGTTCTTGTGCGTTTGCAAAAAGTGAAGATTTCATAAATAGCACTTTGAGATTTTTAAACATACATTTTATATCTTCCAATATTTTATATGTTTTGAAATGTGTCTTAGAACAGTCTAGGATCACTAGCACCCCAAAGCTGACAGGAAAAAAAGTCACTGGGTTTTACTCAAATGACTAATAAACAAGTCCACCTACCTTTAAAGGGAATGGAAAAATCTGACTTTCTCTTCTGTGGGTGTTACATATAATGCAAAACTTCTCTGAAAACTCATGCGGCCAAAGGTAGAAGGTATCAAAAAAGGATTTATTTAACTGTCTGTTTGTTCACAGTACATTAGAGGGCAATATCACCTATCTGACTCTATTAGAATGAGTTAATCTAATGACAAAAACTGAGAAAGGTTACCAAATATCTGCTAGCACAAGATTGGTGGATTTGATGTTGATCTTTTACTCCTTCATATATCCCAGATGTAATAGCAGCTGTCGTAGCTTAGCTGTGGATTTCAAAAGAAAAATGTTAGCATGTGTCTTATCTTTTCCTACCTTCTTTTCTCATATCCATAAACAATGTGCCAGTTATGATACAATTTTTAGTCTAACTAGAAATATCTACATTTTCTGTTTGAAAGGAATATAGTGTGAAGATAAATCAACCTAAATAGTACAACTGATTAAATAAATTACTTTTCCCTATAAATATTGTTCCTTTTATCCTCTCCTGTGGCAGAGTAAGAACTAAATATGCCAATTAGTCATCACATCAACCACAGACAGTAAAGGCTGGTTAAATTAGGTACAGAGTCCTCCTCCTTCTCACCAGGCAAACACATGACACAGTGTTCCTAATTAACATGGAAGCCAGCCAAAGCTATCAAAATCTTCTCTGTACCTGGAGATTGCTGACCTGCAAATCAACAAGTACAGATTAAAATGTGGCATTAAAAAAAAAAAAAAAAAGAAAAGAAAAGAAATATGCTTTGTGTTCAGTGTTTTTTTGTGAGAGTTTGTGTGGGAATCTTTCCCCGAGTTTGTTGAAGCAATAAGTATCCAGGTGTGAGACAGAGAAAGTATGTACAAGTACATGTACCAGCATATGGGTGCATGTAGACAGGCAGTATGGATAAAGGTCACAGGGACATACACATTTGTTTTTTTCCCAGATTACAGAGGAACAAGTGAAAGGAGTATCCTGTACCCTACACACGACAACAGTGATCAAGTCTGGTACACGTGCACAAGGAGAGGTAGAAGGTTCTCAGCTACTTTGCTGTTTTAAATGAGGTTAGTACTAGTAATTAACTTAAGCTGACAGAAGCAGAAACCCTAACCTAAAGAAGTATCTTGCCCTTTTCACTGCCTCTTTCCCCAAGTCCTCGTGTTAGATCCTTGTTCTTGCCACAAGGGAAGACACAACAGACTAAAATGTAATCTGACAACAACAAAATAGTGTTAATTTCCACTTGGATCATATTCTTGACAAGAAGAGCCATAACCCTATACCTAACTGCTACTGCAAACACAAGGAGGACAGCAGCACACATAGGTAAAGGTTGGGAATAGAATAACACCTAATGCTTTCAACATTTTAAGATAATCCTCTAAGCACCAATAATTTTCTTCCAAAGAAGAAACAGCAGAGCATAAGTGCCATACCCCAAATCTTTTTTTTTTTATTTCCCTCCAATCTGCCTTTTCTCAACACACCCTTGAGAAAAAGACATGCTTAGAGGACTTTTGCCAGGAGCATGAAAAAAAATATCAAGTATATTTATTCTATTAGCATTTTATAGAGTCATTAGCATCTAATTACAAATCATTAGAGTAATGGTGCATTTAGCAAATACATCCCAACAGCACCATCTCTCCAGTCTCATTATGAAAGTCATCACCTGCAGGAATTGAACTTGTGGCCTTCTGTTACTACAGCTGAAAGTCATGTTGTGAAGTCTGAGATGTAACTTCCACTTTCCCCCAGTAAAAGCCCATACCAAATTCCAATTCAGAGTGCTCTTTGACACAGTGCCTGGGGAATTACATTTGCATTGTTAGTTCTTTTCACAAGCTAGCACCTGCAGTTAGAGCTCAGGATCCCAAAACACAAACTTACTCAACTGAAAAAGCTTGATAAGGCCCTAGGTCTAGCCAGAATTTTGAGAGGGATTTTCCATTGTTGTGTTACCTCAAAAAACAAAAAAGGGCTATTGAATGGACCTTCTCTATTTACTGTTTTCTTGCAGGTGAAGTCACCCACCAGGCTTGATCAGACATCAACACCTCAGCAGATTTCCCAACCAATCTCTCTACAGGCCCTAGGAAGTCTTTCTATCCTAACAGAAGCCTAGCTGCATGCAAACATGATTCATAGAATCATAGAATGACACAATGATTTATTTCAGAAGGGACCTTAAAGAATACTTACTTCCAACCTCCCGGCCATAGGTAGGGACACCTTCCACTAAACCAGGTTGCTCAAAACCCTATCTAACCTGTCCTTGAACACGTTCAGGGGCAGGGTATCCACCACCTTTCTAAGCAAATTGTTTTAGTACCTTACCATCCTCACAGTGAGGAACACTCTTACATCTGTTTCAATCTAAAACCATTAGCCCTTGTCCCCTCACTACATGCTCTTTTAACAAGTCCCTCTCCATCTTTCCTGAAGGCCCCTTTTAGGTACTAGAAGGCTGCTATAAGATCTCAAGCAGCCTTTTGTTCTCCGTGCTGAACAACCCTGACTGTCTTAGCCTGTTTTCATGGAGAGGTGTTCCAGCACTGTGATCATTTTTGTAGCACTAGTCTCCCTTCCAACAAGTCCTTCTCATGTTGAGGGACCCTGAGATGAACACAGTACTTCAGGTGGGTTCTCACTACAGCAAAGAAGAATCTCCTTCCTTGACCTGCTGGTCAGAATTTGCTTGATGCAACTCAGGATATGGTTGGTCTTCTGGACTGTGGACATACATTCCAAGGTCATGGCAAGTTTCTCATTCAAGAAAAACCCCAAGTCTTTCTCCTCAAAGCTGCTTTTAATAATTTTTTTGCCTTTAATGTACAAACCCTGCATTTGTGATTGGGATTGCCTCAACACAGGTACAGGACCTTGCACTTGGTCTTGTTGAACACCATGAGGTTCACACAGGCCCACTTCTCAAGCCTGGAAAAGCCTCTCTGCATGGCATCTCTTTCCTCCAGCACACTGGCTGCATTAGAGTTTGGTATTAGCAGCAAGCTTCCTGAAGGTGCACTCAACTCCACTGTCTATGTTGCTGACAAAGATGCAATGCCAGTACCAATACCAGTCTCTGAAGAGTGCCACTTGTCATTCACAACTTCTTTATGATCTTCTTCAAACCCTCTCAGATTCTGGTGTGTTCTCCCTTCCTGCCTCACACTATATTCATATATCCCCTTCATTCTGTCCTGCTTCCTTTGTGCGTGCAATGGCTTTCAAGGACCACATCTTGCCTAAGAAAGCTCTGTCCCTACCAGACAAATCAAACAACAGTCATCTTCTCAGAGACCCCTCATCTTTATTTAGGAACAAAACAGATAAACTGTTGATAAAATTATTATTGTCCATCACACTTCACAAATTAAAAACTGTTTGTGCTAACTGTTCAAATTCATACAGTGCTGTCACTGTAGCAGAAACAAAGTGATGACACCAGCTGGGACTAAAAAGACTTTGACCAGAACTTGAAAATTAATCAGAAATCTGTTTACTTTGTTACTAATACACAGGCACGTGTTCTTTTTATCATTGTAAACATTTACCAATAGGAAAATTTTAAAGGAAACCCTCACTTTCAAAACTCAAAAAAAAAATAGATAAATGATAGTTAGTATATTGCTGCTTGAACCCAAACACTCTGATCTGCAAGACTAAATACAAGATAAGTACAGTAAATACCAGATAACAATGATATTGCTTTTCTCCTACAGTGTTTCCAGTTAACTTGGCAGGTCCTCACACAGTATTGTTCTGAGCTGTTATAAACTCTGAGGGCAAGGGGTAACAGCAGTAACATTAGACTCTGGTCTGAACTGACATAAACAGTGTGATCCACACACCCATGAGAGGGAGAAAGCTATAGTGCCATGCTACATGTACAGGAAGACCAGGACTTGTATAAATTCAGCTATATCAATATCTAGGGCCAGTTTTAAATGTCGTTTGTGTTTGTCCTTTCATGCCACAGAGACTTCTTTTGCTTGTATAGACATCTTAACGCCTTGTGCTCTGCCATAAGCTTTTGTTTCTGATAACTGCAAGATGCTGAGCTAACTCAGCATGGATAATCTTTTTATATCTGCGCTTACAGGTGACCATATGTTTAAAGTTTTTGCATGACTGAGACTTTAAATGGTAACCAGTCAGTCATTAATTCTTAAGAATTATTTAGAACTGTCTATGGGACATACACTGAGGGTATTGTCTGCTTGTGAGTGAACAGGTCACATGTAGAAGTGTTTAAGAACAGGTAACATGGAGCTTTAGGCAAACCTGGGCTAGTGGATGGTAGGGGTGTTGGAACTAAATTATCTTTAATCTGCTTTCCAACCCAAACCATTCTATGATATGCTTATAGATCTTAGCAGTGCTGGGCACTGGACAGCACCTCAAGGCACATTACCAAAATTTTTCTAGAAAGGTTATCTTGATTATGCAAAATCTGACACCCAGTCAATGAGAACTTAAGGTACCTCAAAGGACCAAAAAAAAAAAAATTTAAAAAAAAAAAAATATCGGTATAACAGATGGCAAGATGCAAGGCAGCGGATGCCTGAGTGGAGTACTACTTTGTGGTTATTAGTTTGGGGTTTTTTGCTTGTGTGTTTTGTTTGGGGTTGGTTTGGTGTTTTTTCTTTTTTTTTGGCAAGTCAGGTCTTTCATGAAAGACCTGATCTCACTTATTAGAACTTACCAATAAGTCTTAAACTACCACATCCAACTATGAACAAATCAATGTATCTTCCAACTAACCTAGAGAGCATCTGAAGAACTGCAGCTTGCAGTCACAATAGGCATGAAATGAGATTGCTTAGCCCATGTGAAAATTAGTAGAGTTTGAAGTAAACACAAACATGGTTTGAGATAACAATTTGTAAAAGTCTCTGGCTATCTAACAGCATAATAAAGTCAAATCCTGAACTGCATCTCAGTCATCCAGTGCCCTGACCTGGCTTCACACAGTCAGGATTTCACCTGGTACTGAATAAAGCAAGTTTTAAATTAGTTACAAAACAAGACAAAAGTTTAGCACTCCAACATAAAAGGGTGTCAGTAAGATTGGAGCTTATATTCCATTTTCTTTGTTTGGGATTCTTGGACATTCCTTCCATGATAATTCAATGCTTCCCAAAACGCACCACAGATTCTCTCCTGGCATTTTTACAGTTTTACAAGTGAGCAGAAATAAAACCAGCTGAAAAAAGAGGAGTTGAACCCAAGTAAGGAGAGCCAGCCAGCACTCATGGGTAACATTAGAGCAATCATCAAGCCTAGCCCTACTGAACCGGGGGGCCACCAGGCCCCCCGGCCTTTTTGGTCACCTTCACCATTCACCCAGTGTGCACCATGGTTACTCACCAGCAATGAACAGGAGAAGGATCCCTCTGCCCAGTTGGGCAAGCTTGAGGCCTGTCTTTCCTGGGCCAATTAAAAAGGGGAGCAGGCAAGGAGGGCAAAGTGGTCACACCTGGGATGGAAGGAGACTCCAATGCAACTCAGGTGCTCTGGGTTTGGAGGAAAAAAGGTGAAAGTGTAGTGTGTGGGAGAAAGGGGCACATATGGTGGAAAAAAGGTGTTGAAACTGAAAGGAGAGAGATGGAAAAGAAAAGGATGGAGATGAAAAGAGGGAGATAGGGGAAAAGGAAATGGAAATGAAAGGAAGGAGATGGGGAAAATTAGGAAATGGAGAGGAAAGGAGGGAGAAGGGGGAGAAGTGAGGTTAAAAAAAAAATTTTAAAAGAAAAAAAAGAAAAAAGAAAACTGGATTCTAGTGTTTGCAGTGAAACATGCGTTTTCATGACCAGACCTTTGTCATTTCTGCATGGAGTAGTAGCCTGACATCTTCACTGGCTCACTATGCTGGCTGAAGATGTGGCAAGTCACATCTGTCTAAAAGAAAAAAAGCTAATAAACAAAAATGAAAAAGAAAAATTTTACATTATATATATATATATATATAAATTCACAAAGTGTGGAGTCTTTCAGCAAGTTCTCCATGAGTCAGCTATGTGCCCTTGTGGCACCTCAAAGGACAGAAAATCAGTTTACCAGATGGATGCTTGAGGGGAATACTCTAATTTTTTGGTTTTGTTGGTTTTTGTTTTGTTTTGGTTTTTTAATTGTTTGGGAAGTGAACTCCTCACTTCAAAACCAAAATCCTGAATTTGTGTAGACCTGAATCTTGATGTTATCCTTCTGTTTGGTGAGATACTGGAACAGTTTGCCCTGGGAGATTGTGGATGCCCCCTCCCTGGGGATGTTCAGGGCTAGCTTAGATGGACTTGATGATCCTGGAGGTCTTTTCCAACCAAAGCAATTCTGTGATTCTGTGTTTCAAGTGACTTTTCAGTGCTTCCCTCCACCCTTTCTATACCATATAAATGGATCCCATGTTTTAACTTGATTCAAAGCTTAATTTCTTTGAAATGTAAAGGTTGTTATATACATAATTATTTAGAAACTAAACAAGACTCCAGTTGCAGGGTGAATGAGGTAGAGTTGCAGCATTGTACTCCACCAAACTGCTGTGTGGAGGATGTAAGAAATTACCTTGTCAAACATGACCTTTATTAGTCTATGAAAAATAAATTTTATGCCAAAATATAGATCACTATGGTAAATTTAATTAAAACCTTACCTTTTCTTTGTAGGACAGTCTTTTTGAAAACAAAACAAAACAAAATTCATCAAAATTTAGTTTTTCATAGTGAAATATTTATTCAGCCCTATGTTTTAATTTAGTTTTGTAAGAAATAGGTTCCTTTATAAATTACTGTACTGATAAAAATGATCGATTCCTGTAATTTCATTTTGCTTTTATCATCCATTTTCTTAAGAAAAGCTAATGTCTGAGTCAGAGGAAGATAGAAGCTCCTTAATCTAGAAACACTGGTCATTCCAAAGTAAAGATCAATCCTATTAAATGCTGGGAATAGTGATCCACAAAAGATTCACATGGCACGTGTGCTCACTGTGAGGAACACCAAGCAGTTAGATTGTTTTGTATACTTTAAACCACTCATTTTCCAGTCTAGAGTATTAATATTGATACATATGAAGCTCTTTAGAAATATCTAAAACACTTTGTAACACAGTCCTCTGCACATATCATCTTGCACGCTTCCCGAAGAATCACTATCCAAAGGTGACACTAATATGTGACTCTAAATTAGAAGAATGAAGGAAGGGACATAAGATAAGGATGTATAAATTATAGTAAGAACAGGTTGCTTTTACATCCTTTCCAATTTAATTATAATCACTGTCATAAAAACAGATTAGATACTTCTGCTTTTGCTTCCTATTACCATCTTTGTCATTCCACAGGTTAAATGTTTGCATTCCTCCCAATCATATCTAAGGTAGGCAGCACTTCAGGGCTTGTTTGAAAATATGCAATGGTTAAGTTGAAACTTTTTTGTCAAAAGATTAAACAGCCTCATGAACCTCAACTCAGATGAATGTAGGGGTTATTGTGACAGGACAACGGGATCAAAGAATCATAGAGTTATAGAATGTCAGGGGCTGGAAGGGACCTCAAAAGATCATCTGGTCCAGCCCCTATGCCACAGCAGGATCACCTAGAGCAGATCACACCAGAATACATTCAGAGGGTTCTTGAATATTCCCAGAGAGGGAGACTCCACAGCCTTCTTGGGCAGCCTGTTCCAGTGCTCCATCATCCTCACAGAGTAAAAATTCTTCCTCAGGTTCACATGGAACCTCCTATGCTTCAGCTTCCACCCCTTAACCTGTCACTGGGCATCAGTGAGAAGCGGCTGGTACATTCTCCTGGCACTCACCCCTTACCTATTTACAAACATTAATCAGATCACCCCTTAGTCTCCTACTCTCCAAGCTAACAAGCCCCAGCTCCCTCAGTTTCTCTGCATAAGGAAGATGTTCCTTCATCATTTTTGTGTCTCTGTGTTGGACTCTCTCAAGCAGCTCCCTGTCCTTGAACTGGGAGGCCTAGAACTTGACACAATATTCCTGATGAGGCCTCACCAGGGCAGAGTAGAGGGGAAGGAGAACCTTCCTCGACCTACTAACCACAGCCCTTCTAATACACCCCAGAATGGCATTGACTTTCCCGGCCACAAAAGCACACTGCTGGCTCATGGCCATCCTTCCATCCCCCAGGACTCCCAAGTCCTTCTCCCCTTCACTGCTCTCCAGCAAGTCAGTCCCCAACTTATACTGATACATAGAGTGGTTCTTTCCCAGATGCATGACTCTACACTTGCCTCTCTTCATTAAATTTCTCTCTCCCCAACTCTCTAGCCTGTCTAAGTCCCTCTAAATCACAGCACAAATCTCTGGTGTGGCAGCCACTCCACCCAGCTTGGTGTGCTCAGCAAAATTGCTGACAGTGCACTCCATGCCCTCATCCAGGTCATTTAATGAATACATTGAATAATACTGGTCCCAGTACTGACCCCTGAGGGACTCCGCCAGTTACAGGTCTCCAGCTAGACTCTGTCCCATTGACCACAACTCTCTGACTTCTTTCCTTTAACCAGTTCCCAAGCCACCTCACTACTCCATCAGCCAGATCCCATCTCCTCAGTTTAGCAACGAGGATGCTGTGGCAAATGGTGTCAAATGCTTTGCTGAAATCAAGGTAAAGCACATCCCCTCCTCTTCCGTCATCTATGCACCTGGTTAAGTCCTCATAGAAGGTTATCATGTTGGTCAAACATGACTTCCCCTTTGTTAAACCACGCTGACTGCTCCCAATGACCTTCTTGTCCTTGATATGGCTAAGCACAGCACTGAGGATAAGCTGCTCCATTATCTTTCTGGGGATGGAGGTGAGGCTGACTGGTCTATAGTTACCTGGGTCCTCCTTCTTACTCTTTTTGAAGATCGGAGTGATGTTTCCCATTCTCCAATTCCCAAGCATCTCTCCTGTCCACCATGACTTACCAAAGATGATGGAGAGTGATCTGGCAATGACCTTGGCCAGCTCCTTCAGCACTCAGGGAGGCCCAGAGTGGCTGGTACTAACTTGAGATGCTGATAAGGATTGCTCTGCTGAAGCTTGGCTGGGTGGGCATCTGGAGCAGCTGCAGTACCATGTCAGAGCAGGCACATACAGGAGGAAGGATGTGGTTTCACAGTTAGTATAGGAATATCATAGCCCACAGTACTGCCAGAAGTTCCAGTCCTGTGCCCTGGTCTGCACCAGTGCTCACACTCACCTGACCTCAAGGTCAAGAGGCAGTTCTAGGTGAGAACTGGTGACAGGGAAGACATTGGCAATGCTAACAGTTCATTCTGATGGTCATGGGGTGACAGGGACTGCCCCTTTCTTTCCACACAGCACAACCCTCATTGGCTCGGGGAATCTTGAAAATCCTCTCCTCCCTCCTAGGCTCAACCTGGTGAAAAGAAAAGCCTGCCTATACCTTCTCTGTGGCTACACCTTCTCTGTGGAGCCCCTGCTGAAGAATGTCACCAGGAACCCCTCCTTACCCTTCTCCTTCCAGTTCAAGGAAAGCCACTTCACTCAACCTCTCCCCACACATCACAGGACAGCCCCTAAGTGGCTTAGTGACCCCTTACCAGCCTCTCTTGTCAGAACACCATTTTGGAAGCACAATGGAGGCCAGCAGCTTGCCAGTTACACTCTTGCTAACACAGCCTGGCATCAGCCAGTCCTCACCAGCACAGAACCCTGTTACCAACTCTACAGGATGTCCTATTGACCTTCTCTGGAACAGGTTGCCCAGGGAGGTTGTGGATGGTCCCTCCCTGGAGGTGTTCAAGGCCAAGCTGAATGAGGCCTTGAGTAACCTGTACTAGTAAGAGGTGTCCCTGCCTATGGCAGGGGGTTGGAACTAGATGATCCTTGAGGTCCCTTCTAACCTTAACATTCTATGATTCTATGATTCTCCAGCCTCACCACAGGAAGACAGGCACCAGGCATCTGAGGCAGCTCCGACTTCCATGTTCACCCTCACCCCCAAGGATCTAGATCATCTATCAGCCCAACCACCATGAGGCAGCAGCAGACACACATCCCCATTTCTAGCTACTCCCAGCTGCTGAAGTGAGGAGGAAAGCCCTTCAGTAACGGTTCAGTAACAGTTGCCAGCTAATAATGTTCAGGAGTTGCTTTTGGCAGTTCCCACTAGGAGCTTGAAATAGCCCTGTTTTATGACCACTGCCTTAAAGTAAAAAGGATTTACTTTGTCCACATGAAAGCATTTTCCATGTGGATTTGCATACAGCTATCTTTATTCTCCAGATGGATTTATCTAGCTTTAGATTTGACAACAGATTAATAGAATGGCTTGGGTTGGAAGTGACCTCAAGGATCACCCAGTTTCAACATCTTCCCTTTTCCACCATATCTACACCTTTCTCCCACACACTACATTTTCACCTTTTTTCCTCCAAACCCAGAGCACCTGGGTTCTGTTGGAGTCTCCTCCCACCCCAGGTGTGACCACTTTGCCCTCCTCGCCTGCTCCCCTTTTTAATCGGCCCAGGAAGGCCAAGCCCCAAGCTTGCCCAACTGGGCAGAGGGATCCTTCTCCCGTTCATTGCTGGTGAGTAACCATGGTGCACACTGGGTGAATGGTGAAGGTGACCAAAAAGGCTGGGGGGCCTGGTGGCCCCCCGGCTAGATAGGGTTAGCTTTGACAATTGCTTTAATGTTACCCATGAGTGCTGGCTGGCTCTCCTTACTTGGGTTCAACTCCTCTTTTTTCAGCTGGTTTTATTTCTACTCACTTGTAAAACTGTAAAAATGGCAGGAGTGAGTCTGTGAAACATTTTGGGAAGCACTGAATTACCATGGAAGGAATGTCTGAGACTCCTTAACAAGGAAAGTGGAAATTAGCATTATTTTTCATAATGAAGCATATCACTGCAAAATCTTACGTTCTCCCTATCCATTGTGTGATGGATATCCACTGTTTTATGGTGCTTGGTCTTGGGGTTGGTTTGTTTGTTTGTTTGCTTTTTGCTTAGGGTTTTATTTAGCATAGCTAATCTAAAGTCTGCAGTTGACCAAAAAAATTAGTTATACCCTGGATATGATCTTGCCCTTACTCCATAAATATGTTTATCCACTTATTTGTCAAGTATCAATTTAGTATTAGGTAGCAGTGTTATTTCCATTTCATATGTAGAGAACTGAGGAAACAAAAAATGAGATATAATTATTTATTTTAATTGTCAATAACATTTGAGGTCCAGAAGCATCTTCAGTGGAGATCATATCTTTGAAAATAGTCTCTGCAATTAGTTGAGGGTAAATCTAAAGTGTATGGAGAGCGTGGATTATTTTTGCAGTCTTCATTATGCATTTCACTGAAATAGCTGTAGATTTTACATTCACATGTCGTGTCCTGCTGTACCACAGACAAATATTTCTTGCTGCACAATAGAGTAGCAAGGGTAGAAAATGTCAATATTATTTATAAGCCTGATTGCTACTAACTTGAATAGCTAACTTTTGCTAAACTGGATAAGAAATATGACTACAGAAGGAAGTAAATATGTTAGCCTTTCTAACTGCTTTTTTTTGGTCAAGATAATACTCTTATTACAAAGTCTGTGTGTGGGCTAACATAAATATGCAGGCTTTTACTGTGGACTGGATCTTAACCTTAGCTGTACATGTTTTATCAGCAGCAAAGTGATATATCTGTGTGCTGCAAGTGACAACTTTATTGGAAGTGAGACAGGAGCCCAAGTAACAAAGATTACATATTGTCTTTTAATGCCAAATTGAAATTCTATTTTAACAAAAATTCAATGAGTTTGTTTTAATATAAATGTCACAGGTGAAGAGTGGAGATAAACAAGCTCCTTGGATAGGAGTTTCTGTGGTCATGTTCTCTGTGGATATTTGCATTATGAAATATACAATAAAGAGCATTAGCCACTATCTATCAGAGTCTGATCCAGCACCCAATGAAATCTGAGCAAAACCTTCCACTGACTTTAATGGCTCAGACGCATGATATTCTTGTCCAGACTTGGTATATTTAGTGCCAAACGTGATGTAGAGCTTCTGATGACAATGTCCTTGTCACAGACATCACTTAGCATGTTGCCAGCTCCTCAAACAATCCCCACCTGGGCAGTGCAGTGGGAGCCACCAAGGACTAAAGGACAGGAGCTGTTTGCAAAGCAGGGGACACCTACCTCACACAAAGAGGAGGCAGACAAGACAAGTCAAAAGGGAGTGATTACTGAGAAAGATGTTGGTCTGGATTGTAAATTAGAAGTGGGGAAGGTGAGGCAGACTGAGAAGAGCTGGATGGGAACTGCTCTCCAGTAGTACTGCACAATTGGAGGGTTTCCATGATGAAGTCTGGAGTGATTGGGTGGGGGGGGGG
>VWZE01003249.1:450286-483345 GCA_013396675.1 Eubucco bourcierii | reverse complement strand
AACTCCCCTCCCAGAAACCAGAGACCCCAGGAGGGGTTCCCAACCACCCTTCCACCTTCTTCCCACCCCTGTAACCCACATTAGTCTTAATGCAGTTTCCTTTCCTTAGTTGGACTAACATGGACTGGTTCAGCAACAATCACAAACATGTTTCTTGACTCATACCCTCTGTTTCATGACACATTCCCAGCAGGTAAAGAGATCTCAAATTGTGTATGGATAACTTTAAAGAAAAAAATAAGGTTTTCTTGAGTGTGTCACAATTTCCTATTTTTAACTAGCCTAACCAAAGCAGGGAAGTTCCAGTGTGTGTTCATAGAATCATACACTCATGGAATGGTAAGGTTGGAAGGGACATCAAGGATCATCTAGTTCCAACCCCCTGCCATAGGCAGGGACACCTCCCACTAGTACAGGTTACTCAAGGCCTCATCCAACCTGGCCTTGAACACCTCCAGGGAGGGAGCAGCTACAACCTCCCTGGGCAACCTGTGCCAGTGTCTCACCACCCTCACTGGAAAGAACTCCCGCCTACCATCCAGTCTAAATCTCCCCTCTACCAGTTTAAACCCATTGCCTCTTGTCCTGTCATTGCAAAACCTTGTCAATAGTCCCTCGCCAGCCCCAACTCCCTCAGCCTGTCCTCATAGGAGAGCTGCTCCAACCCTCTGATCATCTTTGTGGCCCTCATCTGGACCTGCTCCGACACTTTCATGTCCTTCCTGTGCTGAGGGTTCCAGAACTGCACACAGTACTCCAGGTGGAGTCTCTTTCCTCTCACTTTTTTTGTGGGAACGTGCAGGTTAGCCCTTGCACTGAACTATTGTGCTTATTCAGGACTCTTACAAGAGGTGGCCAATATTCTTCTCTATACTTCTCATTTTTTTTTTTCTTATTTACCTGGAACCTATCAGAGGAAGGCAAAGGGAGAGAATAAGGGAGAAGGAAGGGAAAAGAGTAAGAAAGAGACAAATATATTGGTTCGTTCATAACATTTTTGTTTGTTTTCCTAATATTTTCATGCAGGTTTTTCTAAGTGCTGTTGCTTGATCTGAGATTTGCACTTCTGATTAGAGATGCTCTAAGATCACTTCTCTTGGTGGCAACAGCAACCTTGGAGTCTATCACAAATTAAGTACAGTAGAGGCATATTTTTCCAGTGTGCATTTATTAACATTACTATTGCTTCCCAGTGTTTAAGACTATATTTCATCTGCTGCTTTCCTTCATTATCATTACAGTTATATAGCATTTGATAATCAGAATTTGTATTTACTGCATACTGCATTGTCTTTTTTTTTGGTTTTTTCACTGCTCTACCAGTAAACCTTTCCTACTGTGCTGCTGGCAACTCATACTGTTGGTTCCTTAGCTTTATAGAACTCATTGGATGGATCTGACATCAAATGTTAGAGCTGTCCTAGCCCGGCTAGGATTATCCACCACTGATGCAGGTGGAAAAGAAATGAGGGTTAATAGAACTTAATCTGTTGTGGAGATGAATTCATTATCTGATAGGATACCAGCTGAGGAGTAAAATGTAAGTCTGAAAACTATAAATCTTAGAAATGTTTCATTCCTAGTGAATGAACTGCTAATGATAACCAAGCTTATTTGGCTTCCATCATACAGGTAATTGCAGTCTTGAGCTTCCCTCTCTTCAAAGCAGACACTATGAGCAATGTTGAACAACACAGGTAATGAGACCACAGACAGCACGGACGTGGCAGACTTCATCTGATATGCCTCTTAATAGCATTGTTTTAACTGCCAGAAATCTCTAAAGCCTCATGCTGTGTTGCAGATGAAAAGTGACATCTGAAGACATTGAGACGCCTGCTAAGGAGCTAGTTCCTTCCATTGCATTTCTGGGATTTTTGCAGTCTACTGGGAGCCTCTTAGAGCTGAAGAATGTTAAAATAAAAGTGGAGCAACACTCTCAGCATGAAATGAAATGCTCAGCGTAGAAACAGGTTGAGACCAGCTGCTTTTGCAAATGAAGTTGAAACCACATAGACACTTCTTGCTCTAGTACGTGGGTGGCTCAGAAGCGGGTAGGAAAATAAGATGTTGTGCTGGCAGGGGTTAATTGTGGCTGGAAATAATTGTTTAAAACTAGATTAAATACCATAGGTGATAAGAAAGCAGGGTGAAGTGCTTCTGTAATGACAAAGGGCATCCAGTACACAATAATCACTTGCAAAATAAAAAAAAAGGAAATATCAAGGAAAAAGTCTTATTCATCTACATGTACTCAGAATTAGAGATCAACTTTTAACTCCTATGGTACTGATTTTTTTACTAAAATATATGAAATTAGAGGCTTCACAATAAACCAAAAGAATATAGTAGACCGAGTCATCAGCTAGTGGAAAATTGTTTGACAGTATTTCACCATGAGAGTCTGCTCTCATTTGTTGCACTTTTGTCAAATTCATCACTCCAAGCTGAGTATTTTATGCCAGATATCTGCCTCTGAATCCTTGGAGGAAGACATGTCTGAAACAGTTCATCTGTTGTCAAAAATTACACTGGGTAAAGAATGCATCACAAAACATGTTGGTCTGTGAAGTGAAAAAACTGCAGAGAGAGAGAATGTTGCCTCTAGGACCATAGCCTTGGTTCTGTGAAAAGCTGGAAATACAGAGAAAATGAAACAAAGCATTGAAAGCAGAGAATAATTTGTATTTAATTATTACTGAGAAGGACAGAGTTCAATAGTGTGCTGGTTTGAGGCTAATGGGAATATTTTAATGAGAAATTAGATCTTGGGGGTGGGAAATCAAGTCCACATCATTCATTGGTTTGCTGAGAAGGATGAAAACTGTAATGTAAATCTTCCCTCACTCTTTTCTAGGATGTTTCCCTATTCACTTTGCTCTAATCTTTCCACTAACAAATAACATAAACTTTGCAGCTTTTGTGTTCATTTGCCTGTTTGGGATGGGAGATAGAGGGGATAGCTCTCAGCCCTTTGGGGTTGTTTCCTTTGTCCAGGAGGGAGTCTAGGTTTCTGTATTATTTCTGATTTGTATGTGTTTGTAAATAAATTGTGTGTGTGTGTGTATATATATGCTTGTAAATTTTGGCATGCTGTAAATATAGCGTCGTCTTACTTCCAAGCTGTCTGAGCTGGTCTCATGAATTTTGATAGTTTGGGGGGTGTGTGTCCAAACCCACATCAAATAACTTCTAACTGTCACATTTTTGTCAAGCACTAAGAAGACAGGTTCACATAATGCAGTCAGTGAGCAACTGGAATTGGCAATATTCCGTAGCAAGTAATGCTCACCTGTCTGAGCTTTATGCCAGTTCTGTAGATGAGTTTCCCACTTGTCTACACTGATATTGTTTAAGAATTAGCTCTTCAAAATCATAGAATCATAAAATGTCAGGAGCTGGAAAGGACCTCAAAAGATCATCTGGTCCAGCTCCCTCCTGCTACAGCAGGATCACGTAGAGCAGATCACACTAGAATGTGTCCAGGTAGCTGTTGAATATCTCCAGAGAGGGAGACTCTTCAGCCTCCCTGGGCAACCTGTTCCAGTGATTTGTCACCTTCACAGTGGAAAAAATTCTTCCTCAGGTTCACGTGGAACCTGCTCTACCTCAAAACTTCCACCCATTGTCCCTAGTCCTGTCACTGGGCATCAGTGAGAAGAAGCTGGCTATGTCCTCGTGGCACTCGCCCTTTATGTATATTTATAAACATGAATCAAGTTACCCCTTAGTCTCCTACTCTCCAAGCTAACAAACCCCAGCTCCCTCAGTTTCTCTGCATAAGGAAGATGTTCAACTTCCTTCATCATTTTTGCCTCTCTGTGTTGGACTCTCTCAAGCAGCTCCCTGTCCTTCTTGAGCTGAGGGGCCTACAGACGGACACAATACTCCAGGTGAGGCCTCACCAGGGCAAAACAGAGGGGAAGGAGAACCTTCCTTTGATCTACTAACCACAGCCCTTCTAATACACCCCAGAATGGCCTTGACTTTCCCAGCCACAAAAGCACACTGCTGGCTCATGGCCATCTTTCCATCCACCAAGATTCCCAAGTCCCTCACCCTTTCACTGCTCTCCAGCAGGTCCATCCCTAACCTATACTGATACATGAGGTGGTTATTTCCCAGGTGCACAATTCTGTACTTGCCCCTTTTGAACTTCATTAAATTTCTCTCTCCCCAACTCTCCAGCCTAAGTCTCTCTGGTGTGGCAGCCACTCCACCCAGCTTGGTGTGCTCAGCAAAATTGCTGACAGTGCACTCCATGCCCTCATCCAGGTCATTTAATGAATACATTGAATAATACTGGTCCCAGTACTGACCCCTGAGGGACTCTGCCAGTTACAGGTCTCCAGCTAGACTCTGTCCCATTGACCACAACTCTCTGACTTCTTTCCTTTAACCAGTTCCCAAACCACCTCACTACTCCATCATCCAGAATCCATCTCCTCAGTTTAGCTATGAGGATGCTGTGGGAAATGGTGTCAAATGCTTTGCTGAAACCAAGGTAAAGCATATCCCCTCCTCTTCCATCATCTATGCACCTGGTTAAGTCCTCATAGAAGGTTATCATGTTGGTCAAACATGACTTCTCCTTTGTAAAACCACGCTGACTGCTCCCAATGACCTTCTTGTCCTTGATAGGCAGAGCTTTAGTGAAGCAGAACCTACATCAATTCAACTAGCCTGTGTCTTAAATATTTTAATTTCAGTAATTCAGTATTTCACTCTTTCACTAAGACTTTGGTTGTATGATGTCTTTTCAGAAGAGAACTAAAAACATGTGTTTACGTAGAGTGATATTTAGTAAATTCTAGTAAAATATTAAATTATATTACTTGTGAAATATAGTTTCTATAAAATTGCCATGAACTGATGCATTTTGCTTTTTTTTTTTTTTTTTTTTTCCCCTGATCTTCAGTTGCTTTCAAAGCTAAGTCTGTTCTGGTGTCTTAGTTTGAACCTACTATTCTGGCAAAAATAAGACCAAATTTAAACAAAACAACCACCAATTCATTAATTGAATCAGAGTAGAATAGTAATAAATAAAACTCAAATGCATCTTCCCTCCCATCCTCCTGGGCTTAACTCTCTTTCACATTCTCTGTCTCCTCCCCTACAGCAATGCAGTGAGGTAGGGAATGGGAATTGTGATCAGTTCCAGGACATTTCATGTTGTTTCTGCTGCTCCTTCCTCCTCAGGGGAAAAGCTCCCCACAGTCCTCCCATGCTGCATGCTGCGTCCTTTCCCTGGGAGACAGTCCTCTGCAAACTTCTCCAACTATCACAGGTACCTTGCACAGGTTAAAGTCCTTTCAGCAATGATGTGTTCCAGCATGGGCTTCTCTCAGAGCCGTGAACCTTTTCAGGATTAGTCACCTGCTCCATCATACCATCCTCCACAGGCTGCAGATGGGTTTCTGCTTCACTGTTGATCTCTAAGGGCTGCAAGGGCTCAATTTGCCATCTCACCATGGCTCAAAGTCCAACCTCCCTGATCGAAGTAGAGTCATCTACAACATGTGATGACTCGGGTTTTGGGTATCCCCACAAAAAGAAACTCTACAATGTCTCTTGACCACTCTTTCAGTAAAAGAATTTTCTTACTTTCAGACAATTTATTGATTTTCCATTCAGTTCATTGCCTCTCATCATGTCCTGGGCACCAATAAAAAGTGCCTGCTCCACGTCTTTAATGTCTCTACAGCAGGTACTTAAACACATCAATAAGATACTTCTGAGCCTTCTTTGTTCTAGGCCGAGCTGTCTCATCTACCAGCCTTCCTCTGTATGATAGACGCTTTAGTCTCTGTGGCCCTTTACTGGATGCTCTACTATAGCTCCATATCTGTCTTGTACTGTGGAGCCTAGAACTGGACACAATACTCACTGGTCTGGCCAGTGCTGAGCGGAAAGGAAAGATCACTTCCCTTGAGTGTGTTGTGACACCTGACACAGTCCATGATGCTGACAGACCATGAGGCCATGTTGTTCATCTCATAGTCCACCAAGACCCTTGGATTCTTCTCTGCAAAACTGTTTTTCAACTTGTCAGGCCCCACTACACATTGACATATGAAGTTTTCTTCTCTAGGACTTAATATTCTTGTTCTTAAACTTCATATGGTTCCTTTCTTCCTATTTCTGAAAACTTTCTAGTTTTGCTGTCTGAATGGCTACACACTCATCTGTTATATCAGCCACTGTCAATGTGAAGAGATAGTCTTCTACACATATCAAGTCCTTTTCCCAGCCTTAAATATTTTCTTTCCCCATTACCCGTAGAGGCAAACTAGAAATCACATTAGATCTGTCTTTAGTGCCTGTAGTTAAGGAAGTTAAATCCTACTCAATATGCCAGTTGAACAGACTCTTTTCTGGTTATATTCTAACATGTAAACATTTCCATAATAATACAAACACAACATGGATGTTTAGTACATGTCGTTCATAGTTATATGATCTTCTCTTAAATATTTGTGGAAGGAAAGATTTGCAGACACAAGATCTCATTCTGGTAACTACCCTATTGTGACAGAGTAGATTAAAAAAAAGAAAGGTCTTTGTCAAGTTCTATGTTTTGTCTCCTTTCTTCTCCTCATGAAATATCTGTGTTAAAATTTATTGTCAGCTACACAGCTGGATCTATACTGCCCATCAACTCCACATTCATCTGTAAACCAATGACACTAAAATCTTCTAGCGTTACCCACAGAGACTGCTTTTTGTATTGAACTTCATGTCTTCTAAGAACCCTAATTTCTTCCAGAATCCACAGTATTTATCACAGAGTTGACAGAAGTTAATTTCAGGAGTTTATTTCCCAAATCATAAGTGCTCAGCTTTTGACAACTCTCTACGCTGTGATTTCAGTTTGACACTCAGTGGTCTCCCACCAGATTTCACATAATTATTGTAGTTCTAACATCTTCAGTATCTTCCTCTTACTAAAACCATTTGTTCTCTCAGTCTGAGTAAATCAGTGGATTCAGGAAAAAAAAAACAAAAACACCACAAACAAACAAAAAAAACCCCAAACACAGTTATATTGTAAACTTTTTGAAACTCCAGAAAACATTTCATCTGCTGATTAAGGGGAGACATTTTTGCCATACATTTTAGCCTAATAATTGTCAGTAAATACTAGATACTGTATTTCAAAGCAATAAAACACAAAGTTCTGTCAAACAGTCAAGCTTTAATTCTTTTTTTCCCTTTACTAAGCATATATTACAGTTCTGTTGAACTATAATTTCCAGTAGGATCCAAGGGCATTCACTGTATTCCTGGTTTACATGCTCCTCATCATCACTGACTGTTGTGTCTTTTCTCTCTCAGCAAGTAATCACAAGGGGAAACTAGAGAGATAGTCAGATAGCTGTCTTTACCAGTTCCACAAAGTTTAGCTACTTAGTCTCCACTTCTCCACTCAGGCTCAAATGGCTTCTTCAGTAACAAAGCAATAAATCACAAAAGTACAGAAAAATAAATTAAAATTCAGCCTCTAAGCTAACCTTTTGGTTAAGACTTTTTCTTAAACAAACATAGATGAAAGACTTACATAAACATCTTACAATGATGTTAAAAAAAAAAAAAAAAGAAAAAAAAAAAACAAACTGTGATGGTTTGGGAGTTCCCTTCCCCTCTACTCTATGAAAATCACCCAAACTAGACTCAGCCAGCTGGAAGTTAAGAAACGAAGCTCTATTTACAGCTTGGCACAATTTACAAGCAGATACATACACAATATAGACAAATATTTACAGAAATCATAGAATGGTAAGGTTGGAAGGGACCTCAAAGATCATCTAGTTCCAACCCCCTGCCATAGGCAGGGACACCTCCCACTAGTACAGCTCACTCAAGGCCTCATCCAACCTGGCCTTGAACACCTCCAGGGAGGGAGCAGCCACAACCTCCCTGGGCAACCTGTTCCAGTGCCTCACCACCCTCACTGTAAAGAAATTCCTCCTAACAATATACAAGTTAAAGGTAATACAGAAACACAACACCCCTCCCAGAAATCAGAGTCCCCAAGAGGGGCTCCCAACCACCTTTCCACCTTATTTCCACACCTATACTTTATGCCAGGATCTGCCTTACATGAAAGGTGAGTTTGGAGGATTGGCAAGGGGGGTTAGAAGCAGTGATTATTTGGGTTAATAGCAGAAGCCCAGGGAGAAGACACACTGACTCCAACAGAGAGAGAAAAACACTCTCTTATCTATATTTGTGTCCTTGTTTTTATACATCTCAGCAAGCCTATGAGTGAAGTAGACATCACCATTGTTTGCTTTTCACAGCCTATAATCTATTTTTTTTCATTAAAATATTCCAATTATCCTCAAACCAGCACAAAAGCCTTCCACCTCCTCCTCCAAATTCACTATAGGCCTTTGTATAAAGGTTACAGTAGCTATTTTTGGAGTTGATGTTACAAGTTATGGCTGAATCAGTGAAGCAACAGAGGCTTAAAATTATTACAGTGAGAGAAGAGCTGCCTAATGCAGCTAGAAAACATTCCTCCATTAGATATCAAAGAACATTCAGAAAATTGAACTCTCTGTATGCATAGGAAACCAAATCTACTTGGAACAAGGTGGAAATGGACATTGTGATATCATCATAGTATTTATAGGAATAGATGAGTCATTGAACTTGAC
This sequence comes from Eubucco bourcierii, assembly GCA_013396675.1. Classification (NCBI taxonomy): domain Eukaryota; kingdom Metazoa; phylum Chordata; class Aves; order Piciformes; family Ramphastidae; genus Eubucco; species Eubucco bourcierii. The sequence continues at coordinate 474,685 of VWZE01003249.1, read as the reverse complement.
CAAATACAGTATTGCTGTAGGGGAGCTATCCTTCAACTGAAACCTGTTTTTCCCCCTTTGGGAAAAAAGGCTCAGGTTTCTCTTGGAGAAAATATGGGAAAAATNGAGTTGGGGCTCTTCAGCCTGGAGAAGAGAAGGCTTCGAGGGGACCTGATAGTAGCCTTCCAGTATCTGAAGGGGGCCTACAGGAAGGCTGGGGAAGGATTATTTACAAGGTCCTGCAATGACAGGACAAGGGGCAATGGGCTTAAACTGGCAGAGGGGAGATTAGACTAGATGTTAGGAGGAAGTTCTTTACAGTGAGGGTGGTGAGGCACTGGAACAGGTTGCCCAGGGAGGTTGTGGATGCTTCCTCCCTGGATGTGTTCAAGGCCAGATTGGATGAGGCCTTGAGTAACCTCTACTAGTGGGAGGTGTCCCTGCCTATGGCAGGGGGTTGGAACTAGATGATCCTTGAGGTCCCTTCCAACCTTACCATTGTATGATTCTATGATTCTATGAAAACAACTTTCTTTTTAAATTAATGCAGGAAATTTCATAAATATTCTAATTATTGGGTGTAGAGTATAAAAAACAAAATGCACATTTTAAACCTCATCTTTGAAAAGCAACTATGCCCATTTATGAACACACAAGTTGTTCCACTGGAAATGCACTAACACTCAGAAAACCATCTTCTTTGAATCAGTGGTAACTGCTCATATTCTTCAAACTGTGCTGCTACAAAGGCCACACTACAGTTCCACTAACTGGGCTTTTATAGTGCTTGGGATGAGATCACCTGACAGAACCGAGACAGCAAAAGTAGAATCTAAGAAAGTCTTATATAGATTTTATCCTTCCATGTATCAATACTCAGGGTTAAATTTCCACTCCTTTGAGAAACGTGCAAGAAGGAAAGAAATCTTTAACAATTCTGCATTAAGAAAAAGGTAACATTTCTAAATACAGCATATGTACTTGCTGAAAGTTCTTCTCCCAAAATAACTTCACAAAATTACTTTGATTACATCTTCATTTAAGCAATTTTTAACACCTCTGCAATGCATTACTCTTCATTCATACCAATATTAATCAAGGAAGAACTGGGATAACCTATTTCAAATGTCTGCAGGAGCATCTGAAGAGTCCCTTTATATTAAGTTGGTAGATTAATTTAAAACTAAGATGTATTTATAACTGAAGTTGCTTTGAATACTAGAAAGGCCCTAGGTCCCAGATATTAAAGGACAAATTGTAGATGAGCTAGTTAACCCAGTATAGACTTGTTTTAAAAACTTTTGACCCAGTATTTCATTCAAATTCATCTTCTTTTTTCCCTAGAAGTATCATCAACCTATATTTTAGGATTCTATTTAAAAATAGAATCCTTTTTTGCATATAATAAGGTTTGCTATAGAATCACATATTTAAAACACAACATTCTCAGGTGATGTAAATTGCTATATCTCCTTATACATGCACAGATCATCATTAATTTGCAGGTAGATTGGGTATCACAGACACTGAAGATGTAAAACATCACAGAAGTGTTAACTCTTTCATTTTATTACCATAATTAATTCCACAGCATCTCTCCCCATTAAATTCATTTGCTGTAAGAATATTGGCAGGACTAACTCCTCTGACCACAGTATCACCAAGGTTGGAAGAGATCTCAAAGATCATCAAGTCCAACCCATTACCACAGACCTCAAGACTAGACCATGGCACCAAGTGCCACATCCAAACGCGCCTTGAACAACTCCAGGGACGGTGACTCCACCACCTCCCTGGGTAGCCCATTCCAGTAGCCAATGACTCTCTCAGTCAAGAACTTTCTCATCACCTCCAGCCTACACTTCCCCTGGTGCAGCTTGAGACTGTGTCCTCTTGTTCTGGTGCTGGTTGCCTGAGAGAAGAAAGCAACCTCCTCCTGGCTACAACCACCCTTCAGGTAGTTGTGGACAGCAAGAAGGTCACCCCTGAGCCTCCTCTTCTCCAGGCTAAACAACCCCAGTCCCTCAGCCTCACTTCATAGGGCTTGTGCTCGAGGCCTCTCACCAGCCTCATTGCCCTTCTCTGGACATGCTCAAGCACCTCAATGTCCTTCTTAAATTGAGGTGCACAGAACTGGACACAGTACTCAAGGTGTGGCCTAAGCAGTGCAGAGTCCAGGGGGAGAATGACCTCCCTGCTCCTGCTGGCCACACTATTCCTGATGCAGGCCAGGATGCCATTGGCCTTCTTGGCCACCTGGGCACACTGCTGGCTCATGTTCAGGCGGGTGTCAATCAGCACCCCCAGATCCCTTTCTGTTTGGCTGCTCTCCAGCCACTCCCACCCCAGCCTGTAGCTCTGCATGGGGTTGTTGTGGCCAAAGTGCAGCACCTGGCACTTGGATTTGTTGAATGCCATCCCCTTGGACTCTGCCCATCTGTCCAGGTGGTCAAGGTCCCACTGCAGAGCCCTTCTGCCTTCCAACCGACCAGTGTATTCCTGCATTCCTGCTGAATAAGAAAAACCATTAAAGCAAACTTAACGTAAACTGTAAAAATAATGTATGCTTTTACAAAAAAAGAAGCAGCTAAATACATTCCACAGGCTCCTGAAAATTTGACATGGTATAGAATCCACACTTTAAGATAAAGAAATTCTTGTTGGCAAATGTACTTTTGTTGAAGTACTACAGCATCACGGATTCCTGCCAAAGCTTTAGAATAACAAGAATTTTGCTTTGTCCTGTCATTGATAAAGAAGGCAACTGAAAATAGAATTATGCTGTGTTTCAAAGACTACTTTTCCACAAGATAAAACTCAAAAAACTTATTCACTTTTGGAAGGGTGGTTGCTTAGCTAGTCTTAACCTTCACAGGCATACTACAAGGTGATATGTACCATACGCAACTGAGTTTTAAAAACATATTTATTTTAGGGGAAGGAACTTTTCAGGTTACAGTCAAAATGTTATATTCAACTCAGAAATTGTTTAAAAACCTGCAAGCAATATCATCTCTTCTGCTGAAGGTAGAAGAAAGCATCAGTCTCCAAGCAAAATTCTTGGAATTCTTCTGTTTTGTAGACTTACATTTATCCCAATATTACCCCTTTGAAACTATGACAAATGCTGAAATCTCTATGTTTTCCTGGTGTTTTAATCACCAGAATCTTTCAGAAGAAAGAACTTCACAGTGAAAATATAGGAAATGTGAGTCTGTGAAAAGAGCAGGACATTTCACTGGATATGACATTGAACTCTTACATCTGATTACAAAAAATGTTATGCCCACTGTCTAATAACCAAAAGAAAAACAGAATTTTCCTCACTCCTCTAAAACATAATGACGTAAAACCACATTTCCTAGGAAGATGTGTGGTGCTTACTCTATAAGTTCCTTTGAAAGGAGAATTTTATCTATGTTATATTGTGAATCATTCTTGTTTGAATCTCCTAAGCATATAGAAAGGTAAAAACTGGAGCTTTCTATTGATTTCTGCAAGACACCATAATTCTCTGAAGACAGGAGTCATCTTTTTGTCTTTGAAAAGCTGAAGCTTTGGAAAGTGCTTGACAATTCCAGTCCTATTTTTCAGCCAGTTTTATTGCTGATAGCAAAAGACTCTTGCTGTGACCTGATAATGCCTAGTACAGGTGTCTGAATAAAGGGTGTATCAGAGCTCAGTGCACCAAGTGATATCCTACCAAGGCATTATTTCAGGACTTTCAATGAAACTGAAAGCTCCTGAGGAATTCAGAAGTGGACCACTACTGAACGCTGATCAAAAGGATTCAGAAATCAAGCAATAGGCTCTAATTGGATCCTTACAGTACTTAAAGAGATAATTCTTTTGGAAACCAACTTTTAAAAAGAGGCATATAGAAAATTTCAAATGCTGTACAGCTAGACCACCAGTAGTTACAACTAGACTACTGTTCACTGTATGCTTTAGAGGTTATTGATTCCCTGAACACTCAGAAAAGCCCTTTTTGTTCTTAACAAATAATATCTGAGCCTGGGACATCCTACCCTCTCTATTTTCAGGCTGTCTTACTGTTCTTACCTTCTCTGTGGTAGCAAACTGCACATGTGCTCAGGAATAGTGTGAAGTATTGAGTTCACATTTTGATCAGTATAGTTCTTCTGTGGGCTACAAGGGAAAAAAGGGATCCCTCAGATTTAAAACCCTCTCAGTAGTGGGCTGAAACTGGTGGCAGGTTAGAGCACGGCTGTGCATTTGCGGTATTGTTTTTGGATGACACCTGCACTGTTAAAGGTATCTGCCCTGCCACAGAGAAAAATGTACATGACAGAGGCATGTATCAATTAGCTGAAATCACAGCACTTATTCTCATGCAAATTATGGATTGCGAACAGGAGAAACAAACTAAGACTAATATCTGTCATATAACACCTACAAAAGATTTTGGCTTTTGTGTCTTAAAATTGTCTTGGGTTATACAATAAATTGTATTTTGACAGGGTTTAATAAAATACAAATTATGGAAGTAGTGAGTCATGTTCAGTATTTCCATCAGAAAAATTCAAATGGGTGTACATTTTAACTGAGCTGTAGATACATTAAATTGCAAATCTAATCCTCTGAACTTTTGCAGCTCTACAGATTTTTGGAGAAATATGAGCTTTCATTCAGAATTCGCTCCTAAAGTAATGCTGAGCATGCCTGTGTAACGCATTTGTTATGAGGCAGGATTAGAGACATTTACCCACATTAGATCAGATGCTCTGTGTGTTTTAGATGACCAAGATGTGTACATAAGAATATTTTGTCACTTTCTTTCACCAGTGAAACCCTATAAGCAAAAGGGTCATATAAATCCAGGGGCACAGCCAAAGTGGATATAAATTAAGTGAAGAGCTACTGTAAGTTTCTGCTAGACTCAAGGGGATAGACACCACCAGCCCATGACTCACCCTGACCTGACTTGCATTTGGAAGGCTGCTGACCCTGGAGGTAGTTATATCACTCTTCTTTTAGAGGGAAGCCTGAAAGCACTTCTAGCATCTAATGTAAATGCCTTATTCTTGGCTGAGGTACTGTGATTCTCTTCTCCTTTCTACCTTGTAGAATTTATTTTGCTGTCAAAAACATGATCACATTTCTGCAGCAAAGTATTAGGGAAATAAAGTGTGGAACCTTAAAAGGAAAAAGAAAAGATGAGAAGAAAGAAAGTTTGTATGTTGGAACATTTAGATCAAACACTTGCAAGAAAAAACACATAGGGGAAACTTTTTGTGAAAAATTCAGTTTTGAGTGAATATGGAAGAAACTTTACTTTTACTTTCTCTTTTTTTCTTCCTTTTATTACACCACACACATACACCCCTTTTTCTTCTTTTTTTTTTCTTTTTTTTTTCTTTTTTTTTTTTTTTTTTTTTTTTTCTTTTTTTTTTTCTTTTTTTTTTTTTTGTCTAATTCTTTCATGGTAACTACAAAACATTGCCAGTGCAATTTAAGTGTCAAAGAGCTAATGAAGATAAACATTAAAATTAAGTCTAGTTGAACTGAGTGGGCTATGTGGTTTGTTTTCCACAGTAATCATCTTCATGTCAGAATCTGTCTCTTAAAAACTGTGCAGAAGTGTGCAGGTAGTCAAGCTCCTTAGTAGACCAATGTAGACATACAGTTGTACATATGAGTGATGTGAAATCACACCCAAAAAACCCAAATGCAAGAGTCTTACTCTTGCAAATAGTGTGCATGATTCGTCACATATTTTGAGAAGCAAGAGATATGTCTGGGCTGCAGTTTACACACGTTTCCCATACTCATGGAATCACAGAATGTTAGAGGTTGGAAGGGACCTCCAGAGATCGAGTCCAACTGCCCTGCCAAAAGCAGGATCAATCCCCTAGGGTAGTCTGCACAGGAATGTGCCCAGGCAGGTTTTGAAAGTCTCCAGAGAGACTCCACAACCTCTCTGGGCAGCCTGTTCCAGTGCTCCATCACTACCACTGTAAAGAGGTTTCTCCTCATGCTGAGGTGAAACCTTCGATTTTCAAGTCTCTGGCCATTGTTCCTTATCTTATTACTGCATACCACTGAAAAGAGATTATCCTCATCCACTTGACACCTACCCCTCAGATATTTATAGACCTTGATCAGATCCACTTTGTCTTCTCAAGACTAAACAGTTCCAGGTCTCTCAGTCTCTCATAGGGGAGATGCTAAAGTTCCCCTAATCATCCTTGTGGCTCTCCACTGGGTTCTGTTCAGCAGATCCCTGTCTCTCTTGAACTGGGGAGTCCAAAACTGGACACAGAGAACATGTGTGTTCTCACTAGGTCAGAGTAGAGGAAGAGAAGAACCTCCCTAGACCTGCTGGACGCACTTTTCTTGATGCACCCTAGGACAGCATTGACCCTCTTGGCCACAAGGGCACATTACCGGCCCATGGAAAACTTTATGTCCACTAGGACTCCAAGGTCTCTTGTCATGGACCTGCTGCCCAGCAAGGCAACCCCTAACTTGTGCTGGTGCCCAGTGCTATTCCTCCCCAGATGCAGGATTCTGCACTTATCCTTATTGAACTACACAAGGTTTGCCTTCACCCAGCTCCCCAGCCTGTCCAGATCTCATTGTTATTTTTCCATTGACAAATCCTGAGCAGATCTGATTTGGTGAACTATTGCAGAAAAGACATGGACATTTGCATCCTTTCTTAAGGCACAAGAAAATATGTCTGTAAAGATTTTACTTATATTTTGGAACTTACTGTCGTTGCATTTATTTCATTTTGTAATGCAGAGAGGAATAATAGAAAATATATTAGAAAAAGATGTTCCAGAGCATAAGTTTGTGATAAATGAGTAATGGCTACATAACTGTCATCACACAAACACTTTTAAGCCTTCTTTCATGGTATACAGCTGTGGGTTTGGGCAATGAATTAATTAGAAGGTGAAATCAAAGCCATGTATCTTTCTTCTCTTGTATGATTTTTACTTCCTGTCTTTATTGGCTGTTTTGTCCTTCTAATTATATTAGATGTGATTAAATTGCATCTTTACAACAAACACTACTATATTCCTATCAAATATATATGTGGTCAAGGAAAAACATACTTTTAAGTGTAAGATGTTAGTTTAATTTGTAAATAAGAGGAAAGCAGCCCTTAGAAAACTGCTGCTCTTCGTTGTTCACAGTGCAATGGTGGACATTATTACCAACCTGGGAGAGGAAAGGTATAGTCAAACAATTCATTACCATCCAGGATTTGATTTTTCACAAGTTTACAACAACCAGCAACATCTTCATTTTTTTTTTTAAAGGCACTGCTTCAAAATAGCTTAATTTAGATCTATGTAAATGTGAAAATATTGGTAGTTCTAATATCTGCATTAAAAAAAAATCAATTACTTTGTTCATCTATTAGTTGTTGTTGTTGTTTATTAACAATGGGGGGGTGGGGGGGTGTCTATAACCTGCAGTTACTCTTAACTGATTCCTCTAACTTCAAAGTGAAATTGTACACTTGATACCCTCCAAAATGACCTTCTGCATGTCTGTGAGTATGGCTGAGAGACAGTAAAAAATATTATTCCAGGAACAGACTGAACAAAAGGATAATTAATGATCCTCTGGATGTCACTGCTGATACATACTTTACCACAAATGCAATGAGAGCCTTGAAAAAGTTGAATGGTAAAAGGCAAAACTTATAGTAACATCTGGCTTTGTTCATACCAGTTTTGATTTCCACAGCTGTTGCAGATGGCCCCAAGCCCAGCTATAAATTTTCTCAGTCAGAACTCCACATTAAGGAAAGAAAACATATAAAAGTCTAATAATTTTTTTTCTTCATTTCATAAATTTCTTCTAGGCTCACAAAGATGTTGCCAATCATCTTTCGTCTATCATACGTAGTGCAAAGAAGAAATCTTGTTTTCCAAAAGAAATTTATTTTAGTGATAAAATAATTGTACATTCAGCTCAATTAGAATTATTAACCTATGCATCCTCATAAATATCAGAAAATTCAGTTTCTTTAAGAGCTTTTTGTCTTTTTCTCCAACCAATAAATTTGTGATGGTCTCACATCCAACTACAGAAAGATTTCTCTAAGACTTCCCATCAGTATCAAGAGGTTCATCATCATGAGATTAGAAGTTGGTACACATAACCCTACTGAAGTCTACATAGTGCTTTCTCATTTCTCATAGAGATCTGCTATCCACATGTAAACAGCATGAACTTGGTGAGGCAGAAATCCCTGAACTCATCTATGTTCCATCAAAACAAGTTTCTTTTGTTTCCTTGGAGGGTGTGCAGCATCTCATCTTAAAATGAATCAGAATTTTACCTCTAAGTGTCCCTTTTTCTACAATGGGTATAAAGAGACCCTCAACAAATAGCTGAAACGCAGACATCTGTGTAACAAACAATTAAATTTACATGAAATGAAATTTCACCCTAAGGGTCTATAATTAAAATGCAGTTATATTCCTAAATTACACAGACAGGATCCCACTCACTGTCTTTAAATTACTGTTGATGCAGTGAGCAAGCAGATTGGGATCAAGGTTGACATCTCATTATACTTATTCTAATACAACCACCATCTCAAATAATGAGACTTTAAGACTGAATATGAAACACTGGAACAGGTTGCCCAGGAAGGCTGTGGATGCTCCCTCCCTGGAGGTATTCAAGACTATGTTGGATGAGGCCTTGGGTGACCTATTCTAGTGAGAGGTGTCCCTGCCTATGGCAGGGGGTTGGAACAAGAAGTACAATAGCAACATCATGTGGTTATATGCATTAACCATGAATTCTTAAATTAAATTCTTAAAGCCACCATTGATTTTCTCCAAGATGAATCACCACAAATCATAAATCCATAAAATCAGAGGTACAATCTCCACTGAGTATTACCCAGACAAGGTGTTCTTCTGGCATGATAGTTCTAATAGCTTTTGAAGAAAGACCATACAAGCTTTCCGCAAGAGAAGAGAAGAGAATATTGATGATAAATATCACAAGCCACATTTTGCAAAGAACTAAAATATACTGAGAAAAATTGTTTTGAAGTCCTTCTTTTATATTTAAAAAAAATTTATTTTTTTCCCCCTGGTTTGTTTTTACCAGTTCTGATCCCAAATAATAATTTGTAAAACTGTTTGGGATTATGCCCCCTTTTGTACCATGGTATAACAATCTCTGTTATTATAGTTGTTCTGCTGCTAGTAACCAGAGTACATGGTTTATGGTCAGCTAGTTTTGCTGTGACTGCAAAGCATCTTGGCTCACCCTTGTGGGAGAGATTTGGGTGGTGTGCTAAAACAGCTCCCAGATCAACACAGAGAGAAAGATCACGAGTGGAAACAGTTAAAAAAAAAAAAAAAAAAAAAAGAAAAAAAAAAGATCAAGAAAACAGACTTCCAATCCACATCTCCTTATGCTATCACCTATTTCCTGAGTGAGTTATTTTCTCTGCACACCTAGAAGGCTGCTTGAGGGCCTCCTGTGTTTTGATCAGTCTGTAATATGTATTACTTTCATGCATTCCTATTTGGAAGTCTGTTGGGGGTTTTTTTGTTTGTTTGTTTTTTTTTTGTTTGGTTGGTTTTTTTACTGTATCCCCTCATTATTTTTAAAATTGAGCTAGAAATTTCAAGAACAGATAGAAATGAATATTTTGTCATCTCTAGATTCCTAGATCTTTCTCTCTCCGTGTTGTGTGCAGTTCTGGAACACTCAGCACAGGAAGGACATGGAAGTGTTGGAGCAGGTCCAGAGGAGGGCTGTGAAGATGATCAGAGGGCTGGAGCAGCTCTGCTATGAGGACAGACTGAGAGAGTTGGGGCTCTTCAGCCTGGACAAGAGAAGGCTTTGAGGGGACCTGATAGTAGCCTTCCAATATCTGAAGGGGGCCTACAGGAAGGCTGGGGAGGGATTATTTACAAGGTCTTGCAATGCCAGGACAAGGGCCAATGAGTTTAAACTGGCAGAGGGGAGATTTAGACTGGATGTTAGGAGGAAGTTCTTTGCAGTGAAGGTGGTGAGGCACTGGAACAGGTTGCCCAGGGAGGTTGTGGATGCTCCCTCCCTGGAGGTGTTCAAGGCCAGGTTGGAGGAGGCCTTGAGTGAGCTGTACTAGTGGGAGGTGTCCCTGCCTATGGCAGGGGGTTGGAACTAGATGATCCTTGAGGTCCCTTCCAACCTTACCATTGTATGATTCTATGATCTGGGAGCTGTTTTAGCACACCACCCAAATCTCCCACAAGGGTGAGCCAAGATGATTTGCAGTCACAGTAAACCTTTTAAACACAAAAATCTTCTGCAAGAAACTGATGATATGCAGACATGGACCATGTTTGGAAAAGCACTGGATATACCTTCAAACTTTTTTGAAGTAATGAACTTGTGTGGTTTTCCTTTTGTCCTTTTTATTTTTTTCTTCCAAAAGATGATTGGTTTCCAGCTGTTAACAAAGTGTGGTAAAGTATTATGCACATGCAGAGACATTGTGAAGTGTTGCACACTAAGTCTGTCATCAATTATATTTCAAGCAATTATTTTAGTATTAGCTTTCTCTTGTTTAGAGTAGACTACATTGAACAAGGATGTCTCTCAGGATAAAGAATTTGGGGAGGGGAGGGAATGTAGGAAGAAAAAGGCTGTGATAACATTTGTCTTGCTGCTTTTCCAAATTTGGGGGGGGGAAGTACAAAGGTTTGTTATAGAAGTTACAGGAAGTATGAGGAAAAAAAGGTGGAATCCAAAGGATTAAAAAATTTTAAAAACAATCAAAGTATTTTTGAGGTAGTTTTGCTTGGTATGTACAAGTGTTTTCTTTTTGGTGTTTTGTTGTTGTTGTTGTTGGGTTGGGTTGGGTTTTTTGGTTGTTTGGTTGTGGGGGTTCTGGGGGGGCTTTGGGTTTTATTTTATTTATTTTTTTTTAAATTTGGCAGATATATTTTCTTTGGGTAGCTGATAATGATTGGTTCTATGTTCAACAGCACTTTGCCTTTATTTTTATGTCTTGAATTCAGGGGGAAATGAATGTAGTTCACAGGCACTTTTTTCCTGGGTTTTGTTTTTTTGCTAACACTCTGAAGAATCAAAGCATGATTAATTTCATAACAAGGAAATGATGATGCAGCTATATGTAGAGGAGGAGTTTTTGAACTCCGTGAGCTGTCATGGATGAGTGCACCTGTGCTAGAGAGCTGGGGTGTCTGGTCCTGTGCTGGGGGAGCAGAGGTGCCAGCAGATGAGCTGCGCCAAGCCTCTGGATTGCAGTACTGTCTCTGACCACAGGTTGCTGGGCAAATTAAGCTGTGAAAAGGGCTGAAATGTAAGCGAGTAATGCTGCAATTTCCCAACTGGGACCAGACCGGCACCTCTTAGATGTGAGGATACTGTGTGATGAAAGCAATGCTTTCTCTCAGACATCCAGTGTGCTCCATCAGACATGGCAGTGGCTGTCTGGACAGTGAGAGGAAGCTTCCAGCTTTCCAAGCTAGCATTAGGTGGCATGCAGCCTTAATACGATCTTCACAGACCAACACAGATGCAGGAGCTGCTGCCTTTATCAAGGCACGGAACAGCCCAGCACCATTCTGACATGCCTAGGACATTGATAGTGATACATCTCAGAGATACATCTCTGGTACAGCAAGTTTGCAAGTTTTTAAATCAACTCTTAAAATTATAAACCATTGTCTGATTCTGGTAATGTTACTTACATGAATATTTTTTTATGAATTGACACAGTCAGCCATTTACAGTACCATGATGTGAATTATCTTGGATCACCTAAATTGAACTTGCCTAGCAATAAATCTGCTTTCATAGGGTGATTTTTATATGACAACAGCATTTCATTTGCACTAAAATCTAAGGAGGTGACCAGGGTCTCAGGTCATGGTTTTCCTCCTGTCTTTGTGTAGGGAAAGATCCTGAAAAGCCAGAATCAGACCTCTAAAGTTCCCCTGCTTGTAATAGAAGCATGAAAAAAAACATCCTTAAGAAATTGAAAAACACTTCCTTGTTTAATGTACACATATCAATATGTAAATAGAAACATACTTGAGTTCTACAGAGAGAGCTTGCAAACTATAACCAGCTATGTAGATGAAATAAGATTTTAATACTCTCTAAAAATTAGTTATCAGGTTGTCCTTATATAGCACTATCAAAGTACTTTTATATGGCTTTTCTTTTTTGCCTCTCTAGTCATAGAATTTAGAGTTTTCAACATCTAGATGCACTTTCTTGCCTTAATTATGAAATCACGATTTAGGATTTTTTTTTTTTTTCTGTGTAGATCTCCTCTATGAGGAATGCAGGCTGCTGCAGTATAATTGTTTAAGTACCATGCTCACACCAGACTGTCGCTCCCACATGACTCACTAGCTCAGTTTTCATTGCCTCTGGCACTCTTATTATTTACCTTGCTTCTGAAGTTCCTTGTAAGGAGATTAGAAGCCTTTACCAAAAAAATACTGTGGGTTTGGGGCTCATTTTAAATGCAGTTGTTCGCCCTGCAAACAAAAAATAAATAAGCTGGTGACAGAGTCACAAAACTGGATTAATGCCTCCTGTGCCTCCCTCCTGACACTGGCCAAGATGGTACAGGTCCACACCAGGCATTCTGGGGCCACTTTATACCCAGAGCAGAATGAAGGCAGAATAGGAATGTAATGGAGCAGATGGGTAAAGAAACATGGTAAGCAAGAAAGTGAACATTCAAAGTATTCAAACCTGCCTGTAGAGGGGTTATAAAATGGTTGGACTCAATGATTTCTGAAGGTCCCTTCCAACCTCTAATGTTCTGTGATTCTGTGATTAGTGATCTGTAACTTTGAATAAGATTATGAAATGACTGAATAACCTGTGATACAACTGAGAGTAGGAATGGAAATTTGTCTTTCAGCCACTAACATGATATGAGGGGACATCTGCCAGCTCAGAAGGGAATCCAACGCTCAAGAAGATAATCAAAGCAGTAATAAAGTCTCATTCAGAAACTCAATTTAAATTAACATTTTCCACTGTGGCTACATTTAGAGCAAAAGGCATCTTTCCCACATTTTTAGTATGCAGATACCCTCCCCCAGCCCCATTTACAGCATGCTAAACAAAGTAGGCAGGTGGAGCCTTTTGAGCTAATGATAGACCAAAATCATCATCTAGCAACTGGTGGTGCCTAATAGATGCCTGCAGATGCCTAATTAACATTCATAAACCACTTGAATCCCTTAGATGAAGTCAGTATACAGTGAAAGCATAAATTATTATGGGTAGCAACTGCTTCAGAAAACAATTTTGATTATTCTAAAAAAAAAAAATGTAAAAAAGAAAAGTTCTGTTATTCCTTTTACTAATAGAGAATTGAGTAAAAATCAAGAAAGCTTTTTTTCCTTCATTGTACTCCAGTGTATATAGTAACAAAACCATATTCAAAGGTGCTCAGGAGTCTCAGGAGTCTGGATTTCCAACAAAATCTAAAATTCCATTTAAATCTGACAGAAATCTGGACAATCAAGAATCATTAATGTGTTTAAAATATTAAAGCAAGATATTCAATCATGCTACAGAGCTACTAAGAGAATTCTGCATCCTTCGCTTGTCCCTGACCCTTAAACTGCTTTTCATCTGGATATTTAAATACTTTGCACAGCTGTGCCTTGCAGACTTTGCCTTCTCCATCTGTTTGTTTGTTTTCCTGGGTTTATTTTTCAGGTTGCTGTTTTGTATAAGCAAAATTATCCTTTTATGTCTCCTCTGCCTCTGATTTTAGTTCCAGATACTGTAAACTACAACATCTGTGGTACTTCTCCCATTATAGATTTATATTCCACTAGGTAGTGTGGGATAAAGATACGAAGCCACAATAGAACATGAGGCTGATGCCCTAGTCTGACACATAAATCCCCTAAGCTTGTTGCTGATATTTTCTACAGAGTATCCAGTTGGTGTATAAATTACTTCTGTTGATTTTTTCCAAGTATATATCACAGGTCAACAGAAAAGGGAGGCAAGCCACTGGACATTTTACACAACAAAGGGACTCTACGTTAGCAACAGCAACACACTTTTTGTCAAATAATCTGAATACTCTGACAGTAAATCTCCCTAAAAACTGGGAGCACAACCTAAGAAAAATGACAATTCAGATTTGATTGTTAAAGCATTTCTCTGTCTTTGGGTCAGGATGTTTGAAGAATAAAAGGATGTGTCCTGACCTTTTTAATCTCTGAAGGGTGGGATGTAACTTCAGATTCAGAGATTTATCTCTTGCATCCTAGAAACAAACTAGGCCAAGTTTTCAATCTCACAGTTATTTCTGGATTACTGAGCTTTGCTTACTCTGAGCCATTTCATAAAGGAAGTTAAAAATTAATGCTGCTGCTTAGCTATATACTTAAATATGAGCTCAGCTTTCAGTACAAACAGATGTTCCTTGCTTAGTTGGGATGGTCTGGAAAAAAAACCAAGTACAAAATTGTTTTTACATGTTTGATTCTAGGAAACTGTTAATGACTTATGAATGGAACACATGGGTGTCTCTTTTAGGTCAGGATCATGGACTCCTTACCAGATATCAGAAGCAGATATAATAAGACAAAAGATATGGGTCACATACTAAAAACCCGTGTTGCTTGTAATGTCTTACAGCTTTCAAATGCATTAATACATCACTAATCCTTTGTTCCCTGTGAGTGTTATCCTGTACAGGGCCCTGACTATGTGAAAGAAGTTATAAGATCAGAATCTTATCTGCTTAAAGAAATCTCTGAGATTACTTTAAAATTTCATTTGTGTGGTTTCATAATAGCTGCTACATCCTGTTGAATTGTTGTGGAATGTCAAAAGCAAGGCAGCAAAACACACCCTACCAAATAGAAGATTAGGAAATAGGAATCAGCAAAATCTAATTCTGAGTAGCCTTGGGGAGATGGAGGGAAAAGAAGGTAATTCTAGATTTTCATAGTTATTTTCTGATTGTGAGCTTTGCTCTTTGTCTCAGTTTGCATTCAATTTGAGGTTGGTGCATGGTACTTCTATTTCCCCTTTGACTTCAGGGAAGCTTCAGACATGTCAGCAGTTGCTGCTTGAGTATCACAGGGAAATCGGAAAATACCCAGTTAAATTCCTGGACACACTTCACCTTGAAAATGAAACCTTAAAGAAAAATAAACAGCATTGAACTTAGGGTAAGTTTCTTCGCTTTGGGGTATCTGATTCACATCTTCCCTCATCAGTTCTAGATTCATCGTTTTTCGAGAAACGGCCATCGATTGCCCAATCTTCACCTCCTGTTTCTAACAGCTGCTATTGTTTCCTCAAGTTACCCCTGGTTTGAGGTCAGTAAGATCAGTTCAATGGAAGAAGGTGGGTTTATCATATGTCTCTATTTGAAGTGTTAGTAGTGTGGCCTACTGTGTACTAATTTAAATTAGGTCACTGCAGTATTAAAAGCTGTTGCTAATTTGTAATCTTGCAGTTGTGCTCAGGAATCCCAGTTGTAGACTGTTTTGTTTTCAGCATCCAGAAGTGCAGCAGAAATTTATTCTCTGCCTTCAAACAGATTACAGTGTAATATAATTCTCTCAGGAACAGTTAAACTTCCCTTGCTTGCTTAGAGTGATCCACAGGCTGAAGTTTTGATTAGATCAGTACTAAAGTTTTATTACTGCTAATGCTAAGTGAAGAAAAATGAAAGACTCAATGCAATGTTTTAAAGAAAGCTTTACAAAATGAAGAGCTAAGGAGAGGATTTGCAATAAACTCATTTAACACACTAAAGACTCAGACATCTGAAAGATTTTGTATTCCCATTTTAGCAATTAACTACCATGTAAACATAAGGAAAAACACTGTGAGGGTGAAAGAGCACTGGAACCGGCTGCCCAGACACATTGTGGAGTCTCCTGCACTGGAAATATTCAAGTCCCACCTGGATGCATTCCTCTGCGACCTACTGTAGGTGATCCTGCTTTTGCAAAAGGGTTACGCTAGATGATATTTCAAGGTCCATTCAACTCCCTAGAATTCTGTGATTCTGTGTGTTTATGAATTGTCAACAGCAACCCTCTGTGTGGCAAGTTTATCAGTTATTCTGTAGTCCACTGTGTGGCAAGTTTGTCAGTTATTATGTAGTCCACTGATTCATGCACCCATAATGGGATTTTGGGAGCTGTGTGCATTACTTGAGGCCATAGCTGTATAAGACAGAAAATACTGACTTTTAGGCTTCTGATAGTGATTCATAAGGCCAAAGCTATATGGTGTAAAAGATTGATTTTATACTTTCTCATTCAACCGGCACAAGTTTGTTCCAAAAAAAAAAAAATATCTGAAAGCTTAACTTTGAACCAACAGACCTTATATGAGATTAGTTATTGTTCATCTACAACAGTCTATCTATAATACCAGAGATGGTATTATTTATTCTTCTGTCTTTGGAAAAAAAACACAACATGCCAAAATAAACTCTGGCTTGTGTACTCTGGCTGATGTGACAGAACTACTGCCATCTGATCACAGCCAAAATGGATCATATCTGTTTCATACAGGAGTGATTTTGCTGTTGATCACTAACAAACATGGTAGTAATGACAGAAGAACTGCAGTGTAACTTGTCATGCTTGAAGGAAGGCTTTATGAATAGTCCTCTATACTTCGTCTTGACACAGCATCTTTTGTCCCAACCAGTATTGGTATGAGCAACTCTAAGGTGTGGAGAAATCCTCCTTGCCCAAGCTGAAAATACTCTATCCCTCAAGACTGACTGCAGCTGTTAGCATCCTCCACCCAAACGACAAAATCATATACTTAACCTCAAACTGACAAAAGGAAATAGTTTCATACCTGACAAGGGGAGTGTTTTTCATTTCCCCCCACCCAAATACCACATGGGAAATGTGTTAGTTGGGCAGAGCTGAAACACACCCCAAATATTCCCATGGTGACTCTCAAGGCCAAAACATCCTACGATGTGTTTACATCTTGTCCTCCTGATGAACAAGTCCTGGGTGAGGCTCTGTGGCTGGCTTGATTTTTCACATTCTGCAGTTATCTGTGTCTTGTTTTCACAGAATTCTATCAAAATGCTCTCCAGCTTTTTGAACTTCTTTGGAAGGAACCGCTTTTACCTACAATAAAATAACACTTTTGTTTCTTAAGAGAACAGAGGATAAGCCAAAATGCACTAATTTATCCTCAATTGTAAAACATTTAACATATCACTACCCACACCCTGTAATTTCAAGACTCCTAGGATTTATATTTTAAAAGCATAATTGAAACTTCTTGGCATAGGCCTTATGACTTCCAGTCAAAATGGTTATAGAAGAAAAAATCTCTGTCTTCATGTGAAAGAAATTCTGCCTGAATTAAAAGCAGTTGATATTAGCTCTTTATCTCCCATAATAATATCTACCATTTGGATGACAGCTAAAATATAAGGTGTTCTTGCACTTTAAGGGACTATGAGAGGAAAAAGGCTTGCTGGGGTTATTTTAGTGATTCAAAGCTGAACTCATAATGTATTTTGTCAAAACAACTGTTTGGTCCTGTACACAGGGAAATTTATTTTTAATTTAGTATTAAATCAAGATCTCATTCCTTGACTCAGCATATCATAATAACTCAGTGCCTAATCCAACATGAGAAAGCGCAACTGTCATATGCACTATACTGCAACTGTAGTTTTCTAGAGTTCATCTATATTATCTCATTTCTGCTTTCAAGAAAAGTGGACATGGGAGTGTTGTTGAGGTTTAGCTACCTAAAAGTTTGGGAGAAAATGTCTCCAAATCACACCAGTGTGAAGGTCACTCAGCCTGCTGTCTAATGCAAATATTCATACAGTGTCAGTGAAAAGAAAAGAACCTAAAATTAAATTTTTTAGCAAAATGGATCTGATGACAGCAAGACAGGACAAAACCAGGTTGAATGGGGCCTTGATCAGCCTAGTCTAGTAGGAGGCATTCCTGCCCACGGCACAGGGTTTGGAACAAGATAATCTTTAAGATAACTTCCAACCCAAACTATTCTGTGATTCTTGGGAACCATCAAACACCATAACCTGAGCTCAAAGCTATGTCTGTGCTTCCTGCACCATTAACTTTGCAAGAAACTCCATGTATTTGTACAGCACAATCTGTTTCTCCCCACTTTGTCTGACAGGTTTCACCCCAGTTCAAAATTCTTAACCTCCACTGTCATGGATCCTGTGCAGTGGCATTTCTCTTGTTTTATCAGAGCAGAGTCATGGGATTCTGCATCCACTGCCTGGCTCTGCATCCAGCAACTGTCCAAACTGACAAGAATATGTCCTCCTGCCTTGCCCTGCCAATGTATGCTCCCTTGTAATAACACTTGACACTATTTCATACTATACAGACAATAAACTGTTCTGATTTTGCTTGCAAGCCAATATTTTGGGGGTTTTTTACATGTTTCATTAGCTTACAGGGGTGAAAAAAATAAATATTGACTGTAGTTCATTTTCTGCTTAGTGTTCTAGCCCATAGGCCAGAGACTAGTGGAAGGTCTACAATACTAGATCAAAATGAAAGGCCAGCTCTGAATTTCAGTTATTCAAAGAAGTGTTGAATAAAATGGGTTTCTCTTCTAGAATCTGTGTTAGTAATTATATATCTACATTGGTGTAACAATAGCTATCAAAGGAAAATATGAGATTACTATATGGGACAACCTTTATTCATCAATTTACCCGAAGTTATGAAGTTCTATTGCAAAGGAGATATGAGATGAGAAGGATCATTAATGTTGTTGTGTTTGTAACAGTTCTCTTATATTAATAACCACACTAGTTAGACAAGGGATGTCCTTTCAGGAGATACCAAAAATGTTAAAGTTATAATTGTGAAAAGCCAACTGGAGTGCTGTGATTGTGATTATGAACTTTCTTTATGCTTTCCTCATCTGTGAGAGAAACTGTAAATTCATCAGAGGAAGAGCTCTCTTTGTACTAGTTACTGTATAATGCTCAGCAAAAGTATTCTTAACCCCTTTAACATGAATAAAAACAAATAGAGATATTATAGCAGTGTAACATCTTCAAAGATGCAGTGATTTATCTGCCTGCTTTGGGGAAGTATTAGATGTGCCTAGGCAATCCATGACATGTCTAGCCCATTTCTAAAACAGGCTTTTCTTTTCAGGAGAGAAATGGGATTCTTTGATTATTTCCTGAACCCTGACTCACTTCTTAGCTCTTCTTACATCTAGAAAGTGTTTCCAGTAGCCATAAGGGTATGAGAGACAAACGGAAATTTTAATTATGATGAAATGTTGGTTTGCTTTTTGATCAAGTACCTACATACAACACATGCTGACAATAGAAAGAGAGTTCTAAGTACCAGCAGCATAGCTTTAGAGAAAAAACAGGGCTTTTAAATCTGTACTATCAAAATATTTCTGCTGTCCGTGTCTAATTTCTCATGAATCTATCAAATATTGAGTTACTTTTAATTAGCTCTGAAATAAAAATCCATGAAGCCTGTGTTTGTCAGGAACACAGCAACAGCTCACAAGTATTATCTCTCCAATCATCCCCAAGATTTAATGTATAAAGTGTTCTCTCGTTTCCTGAGGACAACAACATCTGTGTGATTTAAAGACAACCTTTTACTGTGCTCATACAGATAGTGTGTCCTAGTCCATTGCTTACTTCTTAATAATGTTTACCCTTGAAACTTGTAACATAAAAGAATATCATAATATTATAATATCTTTATGGTGGAACTATGGTTATGGTATGGTTTTCCTTTTTATATACACGTGTACTGAAAAACTTTCTGTGAAATAACCTATTGTGGAATAATATTTTGCATTATTTTCTTGAAGTTCATTGAACATAAACATACCTCCTGCTGTTATAGTTTGGAGGATATTCTGTGTAAATCTGAGTTAGCAATATTGAATACAATGTGTTGATAGATAGGAAAACTGTCGATGCTACAGTTAGGACATAAGTTTGATGCACATACAGACATAACTGGGCTAGCTTTAACCTTTTGATCATCTGGTTTGCTCCTGTACTTATGGAATAAAATCCACCAGAACATTGATTTTATTGTGAGCAATGTATGCTTACACATAAACCTGAATTCCTGCTTGGCAGATGGATCCTACAATATGCAGTTTTAGATTAAAACTAGCTTGGTATGTGCTACATGTACTACAATCACACTTTAGTCTGAAGACTCCATGTATCCTGAATTGGAACAGCAATAAGTTCTTCACACTCAGAAATGGTGTTCCAACTCTGGCAATCTGTGGGGCAGATGTCAACACTGTTTTCACAGCTACGGCAAAAACAGTTTCAGACCAACCTTCCTGTTGTGCTTCTTCTCATCAACCCACTTCCAGATCTCACTGCTGGCAGCAGTCATATTGTATGTTTCATTTAATAGCTTTGCACCTCTGATTTAATCCATCCCTTATGTGTGCACACATTCCCCCAAGCTCTCTTCAAAAAGCCTCGAAGGTGCATACAAGTGAACAGGAAGGAAGATGACAACTGTGGTACTAACATGAAAGTGGAATCATTAAAATGAGAAACCCTGAAAGGAGATCTCATCAATGTGTATAAACATCTAAGGGGTGGGTGTCAAGTGGATGGGGCCAATCTCTCTCAGCTGGTCAGCAGCAATAAGACAAGGAGCAACGGACACATGATCAGAGAAGTTTTCACCTCAATGTAAGGAGAAACTTCTTTACAGTGAGGGTGACAGAGCACTAGAACAGGTTGCCCAGAGAAATTGTAAAGGCTTCTTTGGAGACTTTCAAACCCACCTGGACACATTCCTGTGTGGAATACCCTAAGTCATCCTGCTTTGGCAGGGGGGTTGGACTCAGTGATCTCTGGAGGTCACTTCCACCCTCTAAGGTTCAATGATTCTGTGATTCTGTGATGCAAATCATGGGAACGCACAGTAAACTTGGGCACAGAAGCCATCAGAGCAGGAATCCTAGTCTGTCAATGTATTTTAGGAGTATGTAGATAGGTTATATCCAAAACAACACTTTTCTGTGCAATTAGCTTTACCACTTTTTTCCCCAAAAAGCTACTGTTTTATAATATGGAAATTCTAGAGAAGAAAACACGTGGTGCTCTACCACCATATAAAATGTGAATTTTAAATAAGAAAACTTATTGTCTCTTTTCACAATCTCATTAAAAAAAAAAAAAAAAAAGGTTATTCAGTTTTCCACACAGCTGTCAGTCTTGTCATACAGCACCCAGTGACAGCAGGGACTAAAAAGGACAGAAGGACACAGGTGGGATGAAGCAGGAGATTCTCAGTGTGTTACCATTTAAAAACAGAAAATGCATTGCTTTTGTCTGATAACATTTGAGTCAGAGCACTGCACATCATTGCCATACAAACCATCCTGCTGCTCTTTCTGTGCCTGTAAAATGAGGTGGGAACCTATGGAGAAGGAGTCTAATTTATCTCACTGCAGTTAAGTGCATTTTACCTGACACGCGCCCTCAGATCTTCTACTGAAAGTAATTATAAATGTGAAATATATGCTAATATATGATAACAAGTGCACATAGAGTCTGTGCACTTAAAATGGAGCCTGGGAATATTGGGCACCATTTTCATATAAAAGTTTTGTCACTTTGTAACTAATGTCTTTTTTTAATACTAATAAAACAATTTAAGACTTTGTAATTTGTTTTTTGAAGAAATAATACCTAGTGAAAAAGAAATGTCAATATGATCATTCTTTGTTAGCCTGACTTGAGAGTTTTGTTATCTGAAATATGCTTTTCACCACAGTCTGAATAATTTTTTCATTTATTGTACCGTGAAGGACAAGCCTTGTAACTGTAGATATGTTAAATGAGAGTAATTACAGGTACTGCTCAGATATCCATTGCAGCCCAGCTAGCATTAACATGTTGTGTCCTGTTTGATGAGAACTCAGCACAGTGGTATATAGGCTAATGTTATTACTTCTGCATTTGCAGGAGAACTATTAAATTAAAAGGAATGTAAAGGCCCTTAGAACATCACTAATACCAAAGGGCCCAAACCTGCTGCTGGAGAAATTATCTAAGATCCTGTCAACTACCTGGAAAGAAGAGCAGAGCTTAATCTAGCAATTAGTAATTTTGATTATAAATTAAAAGTGCTGTTAAACTTCTGCACTGGGCGATCCAGGGTGTCCCAGCCAGGATGCAAAGCTCCGTTCCCCAGTTCTGGCCTTTCCATATGCCACAACAGAAGGATACATACTCCATTTTAAACAGATAAAGACAGCCTTTGCCAAATTAAATCAGACTGCTTGCAGATTCAAACTTTGAGATTTTCAGCATGTTCTCTTTTACCAATAAGAAAATATTTCATAACTCAAAGAAAAGCCATGTTCCAAGTTTTAAAAAGTATATTGAGAGTCACCTAGTGAAAACATTTTATTTCTATCATATCAGTTTCCAGTTAATGAAAGCGTATGATCTCACACCAGACTACACGACATTCAAATTCTGTCCTCACACCTATGCAGTATCATAGAATCATAGAACGGTGAGGTTGGAAGGGACCTCATGGATCATCTAGTTCCAACCCCCTGTCACAGGCAGGGACACCTCCCACTAGTACAGCTCACTCAAGGCCTCCTCCAACCTGGCCTTGAACACCTCCAGGGAGGGAACAGCCACAACCTCTCTGGGCAGTCTGTGCCAGTGACTTACCACCCTCACTGCAAAGAACTTCCTCCTAACATCCAGTCTAAATCTCCCCTCTGCCAATTTAAACACATTGCCCCTTGTCCTGTCATTACAAGACCTTGTCAATAGTCCCTCCCCAGCCTTCCTGTAGGCCCCCTTCAGATACTGGAAGGCTACTATCAGGTCTCCTGGAAGCCTTCTCTTCTCCAGGCTGCAGAGCCCCAACTCTTGTAGCCTGTCCTCATAGGAGAGCTGCTCCAGCCCTCTGATCATCTTTGTGGCCTTTGTTTCTCCTCAAGTGCTCCAGAAGGATGTAAGCATGAGGAACCAAAGGGTAGCCATTCCAAAGAGAAGGAAATTATGCATCTGCAGAGAAAGATGAAGCTTACCAGCCTTAATTCTTCTCACAGCTGAAGTGAAAGAACTGATGTTTTATGCTATGACAAAACAAAGAGAACCTCTATCAAGCAGATGCAATGTGTGGCTGCAGCTTCTTGAGATACTTCATATTCCAAATGCATTTGCTCACACAGTAAGATAAAACATAACATTCAGATGTTCTTTCAAGGCTTCACCTACTACTAAAATTTACTTCATTCTATAACCCGTTATAGTCAATCAGCAACCAATCTGGGTGCAGGAGGTAAAACTGAAATAAGAAAGCAGACAATCAGACCCAGTGTGCACTTGTATACACACGCAGACACACACCCTCAGAGTGACAAGCCTTGCAGAAGCATGTAGTCAGAGGTTTGTTTTTCAGAAAGACATAAAGCAATAGCCATAAAATACTCTTTTGGTTTTCCTTAGAGATCCCCTATGTAAACTGATGACAGCAATTTGTCATTTATATGAGTTGCTCCCTATGTCTGAATGTGAAAACCTGCCAGAAAAAAAATTCTTTGATAAACATTAGTGAGTTTTATCACCATTAATGTTTTAGAAATTGATTTTTTTTTTCAGTACTTAATCCTCATGAATGTTTGTGATGAGCCCCCAAGAAAATGACTGCCATATGACACACAGTAATGAGGACTGTAAATCAGTTGCTGATAAACTGTTAGTCTGCTTGAAAAAAAAAAAAATCACAATTCAAAGCTACATTTATTGATTCTACAAAAAAGACTGCATGTAAAGTACCTGCAACAATTTGTACAATATTCAGTATCACAAGAAACTCCTGTCATAGGATGAATATTTCTCTTTAATGTAAATGCACTATAGTACATGGCACTACTTGAAAATAACATCACTGTTTCAGGAGGAAATAAAAGGGACTATGTGTATATGAAACTATCAAGTTCAATTTTAGAATCATAGAATGGTTAGGTTGGAAGGGACCTCAAGGATCATCTAGTTCCAACCCCCTGCCATAGGCAGGGACACCTCCCACTAGCACAGGTCACTCAAGGCCTCATCCAACCTGGCCTTGAACACCTCCAGGGAGGGAACAGCCACAACCTCCCTGGGCAACCTGTGCCAGTGCCTCACCACCCTCACTGGGAAGAACTTCCTCCTAACATCTAGTCTAAATCTCCCCTCTACCAGTTTAAACCCATTGCCACTAGTCCTGTCATTGCAAGACCTTGTCAATAGTACCTCCCCAGCCTTTCTGTAGGCCCACTTCAGATACTGGAAGGCTACTATCAGGTCCCTTCGAAGCCTTCTCTTCTCCAGGCTGCAGAGCCCCAACTCCCTCAGCCTGTCCTCATAGGAGAGCTGCTCCAGCCCTCTGA
>VWZE01003249.1:418159-450092 GCA_013396675.1 Eubucco bourcierii | reverse complement strand
CACCTCTCCAACCTGTCCAGGTCCCTCTGGATGGATCCCTGCCCTCTAGAAAGTCAACTGTGCCACACAGCTTGGTGTCATCTGCAAACTTGCTGAGGGTGCACTCCATTCCTCTGTCCATGGCACTGACAAAGATGTTAAACAGCACTGGTCCCAGCACTGACCCCTGAGGGACACCACTTGTCACTGGTCTCCAGGTGGACATTGTGCCATTGATCGCCACTCTCTGGGTTCGACCATCCAGCCAATTCCTTATCCAGCGAGTGGTCCATCCATCAAGTCCATGTTTTTCCAGTTTGGTGACCAGGATGTCATGTGGGACAGAGTCAAATGCCTTACTCAGGTCCAGGTAGATGACATCAGTTGTCCTTCCCTTGTCCACTGTCACTGTGACTTTATCATAAAAAGCCACTAAATTCGTCAAGCAAGATCTACCCTTGGTGAAACCATGCTGGTTACCACCAATCACCTCTGGTATTTTGAATTGTATGAATTTGAATTTTGAAGTTTTAATTTTAAATCATATGAATTTGAATCATTTGAATTTTGAATCATATGAACTGAGATTTGAGCAGAAGTTTGTGATTTGAACTCCTCTTGAAGAACTAAATAAATTGAGATATGTTTAATAAAAAGTTTAATAGACTTCAGAGTGAATATAAATATACTGAGAGCATTGAGAGACTGGTAGTTGGAATGGAATGCACTGAGGGTTTCTGGTGATTTAAGCCTCAGCAATTCTCCTGCAGTACAATGTGTAGTAAGACAGAACACAGTCTTAGAGTAGCAGAAACTGTCTCCACATCATTTCACAGGTTTCCTCTTTCATCACATAAAGAATATTGTGATATCACACTATGTTTAGCCAAGACCTACCATCCTGAAATATCACCTTAAATACTTGCCAATTTTTATGGTGATTTTTGTTTAGCTTTAGTGTCAGGTTTTTGTTAGGTTTTTGTTTGTTTGTTGGAGGTTTGGTTTGGGTTTTTTTTTGCAGGGGGGTAGTGTGGTGTGACGTGTGTTTGTTTTTCTTTGTGTATGGAGGGGGGAGTTGGTTAGGTTTGTTTTTATCAGAAAGACTGGATCTTACTAGTGACACATTTGTCAGGAATGTCAGTTTGAATCTTTGCTGTGACCCCAACTCAGGCATATTCACATTTACTAATGGACTACTGGGAATAACTGTGAAAATAACTGCTACCCTCTTGAGAAGAAGGGGAAAAAAACTTGCCCTATACTTATTTTGAGACTACAGAACTGCAACTGCCTGTATAGGCAGCTTCAACTTTAAATTGAAAGAGGAGGCACTGGTTGTAGCAGATCCAAAGCATGTTTGTTCTAGTTATATCTGGCTCAGAATTAGTGCTGAGATGAGCTGTACAATAGGTCAGTAGCAGCAGAAGGTCAAGCAAAATAGGAGCGGTGAATTTTACCGGAATTTAGGATATCATATTAATGAGTTTGGAGAATTTGCAGGCTGAGATAGCCTGCAAAGAAAGCTATACAGGTGCAGAACTTGGCCATCAGTTTAGATTTTTTTTTTTTTTTCATTTCCTGCTGGCTGATTGAGTTCTTAATATATTTTTCCCATTTTTTTTCAGAGAGGAGCAAACTTACCAGAATGAATAATAAAATCCTCTTCTTGAAAAGCCCTTTTCCTCTGGATTCACAGAGTATTGTATTGCATGCAGTGCCAAATATTTATTAGCTGTTTAGAGTAGAGTGTTTTATTTTTCAATTATTATTTTGTTATTATAACGAGATGCAAGGTCATTAACAGAAGGCTCTCTTGTCAGTGTTAGCAATATACAGTAACATTTCAACAACAATTTTGCTCTAAGGTCTCTGTTTTGCATTTATTCTAGATTAGCTATTTCCACTGCAGTCTGTGTGACTTTCAGGATTTATGTAGCATTTCAGCCAAAAATTGGTAAAAGCCCTTCCTAAAATAATGGTGGGTATAAAAAAAGAAAAATAATAATGGCATTTCACCCACACAAAAACATTTTGGATAATATTTTGTTTTATGAATTCTACTTCTCTATTTTTTGGAGCATAGATGTGAAATAGGATGGAGAACCATCTTTTTGTAAGCTGTGTCTGAGAAAAGTCAAAGAACTCTCCAAAAAGCTGGGCAGATGCCTTTCTTGTGCTTGCAGCTTTTCCCTGCTGGAGTCAAACACTGAGGAAGAGGAGATGGTGGCATGGGAAGTGATAAATACATGAAGAACAGGAGATACAAGGGAGAAAAACATGTTAGGAAAAATCCAGGGTGGAGTCAAGAGCTCGAGTTTTACATAAAACCACAAAAAACCCTATTGATCACAATCAGACATCTACATAGACTAAATGTGCAGTTCAAAATCTTATTTTTAATTTAAAAAACCCTTCCAAGCACCCATGAAGAACCTGGTACAGTCTCATGGTAATTAATGGTAAGAGAGGGCAACATGCTGCCCTGCTCACAACACATCTTCCCTTCCCATGTGGTGCACACACCACCCCAGACTGTGATCCCTGTCACCCCTGAAATAATCCCAAACTCAACACCACCAGAAGTTTTCCTGTAATAATTTATGTCTAAATCAGATACGAAGGCGAGAACAGTTCCATACCCACCATAATCCTCTTTTACCGAGGCAGAAGAAAAAATAATGATGGTGGTAATGGTGATGTGTTCTTGTTTGTTTGATGTGGTCATTGCTTCCTAGGAACAGATCTAAGAGCATAACATTCACTTTTTATACAGGGCAACAAAATCAGCACATTTACAATAAGATCTTAGAGGGCTGCCGATAAAATACCAGAAGCATCTCCCTCTGTGGCTTGCATATACTGAATTTTAAATGGATGTTGATTTGTACTGACATTCCTATTTACTTTTCAAGGTTATAATGACTAATATTTCTGTGGAAGTATAATCTCTGACTATGCTAAAAGCTTTTACCTTACCCAACAATAAAATTTAAGAATTCATTTAAACTAGGAACCTCTTCTAACATTATCATTTTCATAGAAAAGGAAGTTGTAAAATAAACATTAAGAGAAAAAAAAAATCAGTTATTTTAATTTGATTTTTTCTTCTAAACCAGACATCTCTAGGTGTTGATGGACTGTAACTTTCCATTTGTAGTAAAAGAACATAAAGTGGTTTTCACTGGCAAATTTAGGTTTTGTCTTAGCAGGACACAAAATTGTAAATTGAATCCCCATGCTCAGCAACTGAAGCTTAACACCTTGGAAATGTGTTTGGGGTTTGTTTTGTTGGCTTTTTTATCTTTTTTCAGAAGAAGCAGATCATCTGGAAAATATTCCACCCTTTGATCCAATTCACATCAACTTTAGACTTACCTTAACAGCTTTAAGAGTGGAATTCCTTATTTCCAGCTTTCCCTCTGTTATCAGAACAACATAGAAGGTTCTGTTTAACAGCAGTCAAATGATTTGCAGATGACAGTCAAAAAGGAATTTGTAAAGGCTCTATTCCAAAGAAAGCCATGATGCACTTAGCTTAAAAAAAGCTTCAATCTGCCATTTCCAATATTTTCAAGAATGCCTAAAAAGCTAAAGTTCCTCACTGAAGCTCTTTGTGATTTAAGAGTATTTTTACTCACTTCTCATTTAGAGAAAACTTTTTTCTTCCCTTTGCTCTCAAAGAATATATCCAGGCATGAATACCAATCTTTTGCCTTCTGTAATATCCTTCCTTGCGTGTGTGTGTTTTTATGGCCTGCTTTTGCAATTCTTCCTTGCCTTGGATAATCTTCACTCACACAAGGTTTTTTAAGTGAAGTGTATGGAACTTCTCCATAAGACACTATTTGACATGAACAGTGGATAGTACAGCTGGGTTGTTTGTAGGTACTGCAGGATGTGCTTTTTTTTTCCCCTTGTAACAATAGCATGCTTCAAAAGAAAGGGCAAGAAAGGAAATCTCTGTTCAATACCAAGTCTTTTGAAGTAACAGTCTGAAGCCTTGAGATCTACATCAGTAAACACCCTCCATAAAGAGCACTGACCACTTTTTACCATCCTGAAACTTTGCATTCATTTGCCAGTCTTTAGTGATAATCATATTTATGAATGCAGATTTCTTCTGAATTCTGTTTGGCAGCATTTATTTGCAAAAAAACCTGGCCCAGGTTGTCAGTTAGTGTGGACCCATATAACTGCATATATCTAAAAGGACTACAGGTATCTGATGTTATATCCACAAAATCTTAAACAATATATTGAAAGAGTATTGGTTTGTATATCTTGCAACTTTCAGCATGCAATACAGTAACAATGTCCAGATTTGCTGGTTTATAGGCATTAGGTATGTAGATATTCATGTGAAAAGTGAACTGGACATACTATCTTTTTGGTATTACTTGTTCTTGAGAAGCATTAAATACAAAGAAGTATGATGGTGTAAGTTTGGTTTTTTTAACTAGCAGCCACATCAGAGATTGAAGACTATTGTTTTCCCAAGGGATCAAGGATATACCACTGACTTTGATAACCAAGAACACCATAAAACTCCATGAAAGACAACTGACAAACGCCTAATAAAAGATAAAGGTGACAATCCTTCACATCACCTCCTTCCATGCACCACTATCACTTGTCACTTACATTCAAACCAAAACCAAGTAGCTCTGTTTTTCCCTATGATAAACATGTGCATTTTTTCATGGACTTGTCTCAGAAATGGAGTTTTCAGTGTGTGCCAGAAACCTGCAGGGACGGCCTAGGTTAAAAATCCCCCTAGGTGTACCCTTTCTGGAGTTGCTTGCTTCTAACTTGCATAGCTAACAAAGTGCAGCAGGAAGTGTGGCATCCAGCCAAATAGATATGAGACAGCTTCCAGCAGAGGGTGGATGCTGTGTGAAGTAAACTTGCTTGGCTTCATGAGCCTCCAGGGCAAAAGAACTCCACATTCTGATTGTACAGCTTTTCATTGATACAACAATTCAGCAGTGCTTATATACATGCTGAAGTCTGCCAGGTCCCTTTGGAGAGTCTTCCAGTCATTTCTGTGCTGCACAAATAAGAAGCTGAGCAACCAAGAATCCAACTTGCAATTTTACTGATATGACAGTGTAAATCAGTCTGTGAGGATTAGAGAATGTTTAGAATCAGAAAAAAAAAAAAAATCTATCTTCTGGGCTGATATGCTTGTTGTAGACCACCACGCTCCTGCTGTGAGATTGGGAATAATGAGAGCCTTTGACTGCCACACCAGTTTGCAAATCATGACAGGCTAACACAAGAGAACCCATAACCTTACGAAATGCAAGGGTTTCAGGACAGCTAAACGGAAGAGTTGCTTGCACAATTTCAGAAAAGTTCAGCTCTGAAGTATGACAGGAAAACACTTGCTCAATACTGTTGTTTTCATTTTAACTCAAAGTGGATAAACAGATCCAAAGGAGTCTGGCTTTAGGACAGATTTACTGCATATGTACTGAGGTGATATGTGTAGCTCTGGAATGAAATGAAACCTGGCCAACTACTCCACAGTTCAACATTCATTGTCCTGATACCTAAAGAAATAAGATTCCAGAAGTTATGTCTTGTGAAGATGTATTTTGCATTCTTCTTACAAGTGAAAAGGTGTTCTGTACAGCATTAAGTCCCAGGCCTAAGTGTTGGCTTCAGAGATTTAGCATTAAGGAGTCATTGAACTGTCACAGTATCACAGTATCACCAAGGTTGGAAGAGACCTCAAAGATCACCAAGTCCAACCCGTTACCACAGACCTCAAGACTAGACCATGGCACCAAGTGCCACATCCAAACCAGCCTTGAACACCTCCAGGGACGGTGACTCCACCACCTCCCTGGGCAGCCCATTCCAGTAGTGAATGAATGAACTATGACAACAGAATAGATCAGATAAGACAAGACTACTTAATGCTGTACATTCCGGAAAAAGCATACGCTATCTCTAAACAACGAAGAAGTCTTTATTTTGTCTAGAAGAATCTTTTTGTTAACATTTTATCCTTCCCTCTACTCAAGGAAAAATTTGTGTACTCTTCTTCTAAGTCGTAGTTCTTTTATGAAAGACAGTCTTGAGGTTTTGATACAAAAATTTCCCCAGTCTTCTATAATGTCTTTTACCCTTTTAATTTCCAACTGAAATGTCAATGCAGAAAATTGAGGATAGCATGGGAATTAATGGAGTCAGGCAAAGTGATATCGACTAGAAGGCATAACACCTGTGGCGGAGCGCATTTTAGTTGTGCTGCTTTTCCTGCACCACAAAACACATTTAAACTGGGAAATGTTATCTGCAGGGATTTATATTTTTTTAACCTAATCCACAAAAAAAATTATCAAATATACCAGAATTTTACTAATTCTCAGTTAAATATTCTGAATTTGATATGTAACAATTAAATCATCCCTGTATTTGCATGTAGATCTTTCTCACTGAAACATACTGCATTAAAAAATCTTTTATCAGAATTTGTAAATGTTAAATTCCTGCCAGCCTAACAACTGCTGCTTTAATTGCAGCAATGTAGGGTAGAATCATAGAACGGTAAGGTTGGAAGGGACCTCAAGGATCATCTAGTTCTAAGCCCCTGCCATAGGCAGGGACACCTCCCACTAGTACAGCTCACTCAAGGCCTCCTCCAACCTGGCCTTGAACACCTCCAGGGAGGGAGCAGCCACAACCTCCCTGGGCAACCTGTGCCAGTGTCTCACCACCCTCACTGGGAAGAACTTCCTCCTAACATCCAGTCTATATCTTCCCTCTGCCAGTTTATACCCATTGCCCCTTGTCCTGTCGTTACAAGGCCTTGTCAATAGTCCCTCCCCAGCCTTTCTGTAGGCCCCCTTCAGATACTGGAAGGCTACTATCAGGTCCCCTCGAAGCCTTCTCTTCTCCAGGCTGAAAAGCTCCAACTCTCTCAGTCTGTCCTCATAGCAGAGCTGCTCCAGCCCTCTGATCATCTTTGTGGCCCTCCTCTGGATCCGCTCCAACAGTTCCATGTCCTTCCTGTGCAGGTGGTTCCAGAATTGTACACAGTAACAGTAGCTTAGTTTCATATCAGAGCTTGTCAACAGAGGCATCAAAGGCAGACAGAAATACAGATACAGTACAGGGTGACATGATGGAAGATTTCATTGAATTTGTTACCTGCATTTCAGTTCTCCATGCTCTGAATCTCTTTATTTGTGGATTGAGCTATATATATATATGTTGCCAGTCTACACTACGACTTGCATCCATAATACAGTGCTTCTGTAAACTAGTCAGTAAAAAAGAAAAAAAAAAAAATTAAAAAAAACAAACCACAACCCTGCAACATATGCGATATATGCAGAACCTAGTAAAAAAGTAGAAAAAATTTGAATTATCATCTTTTAGGGAAAATTTTATTCTAGGTTTTTTTGGGGGGTTAGTTTTTTTTTCTTCACATAAGATGTAATTATTAGGGGTGGTAGAAGGAGACTAAAATTTTTTTTAAAAAAAACTGCTTGGATTACTTTAGGGCTCAGTCCTGCAAGTTGCCAAGCTTTCTGCTCCCAATTCAGTGAATTACTTAAGCATGTGCTTAAGCTTTAAGAACATCATCAGTTCCAAAGAAATGGTCTGACTCACACATGCCTAGTACATGTCTGGACTGGA
Source organism: Eubucco bourcierii (assembly GCA_013396675.1). Taxonomy (NCBI): domain Eukaryota; kingdom Metazoa; phylum Chordata; class Aves; order Piciformes; family Ramphastidae; genus Eubucco; species Eubucco bourcierii. The sequence goes on along the minus strand of VWZE01003249.1, from coordinate 442,463 downwards.
GCCAGGGATCTCATCACTTACAAGTACTAAGACTTTAGCTTCCTAACTAAACTAATAGTAGGAGATAGGTTGCACAGGGAATAAAGCTTCCCACAGACCTCCATGCTGGCCATGCAAGCAGGGAATCCACTGTAACCCACATGCCTCACAGCGTGACTCAACTGTCCTTAAGACGGTACAAAACTGGCCACAATATTCCTTCCTGTGATGGGTGAATCATATTCAGTGTTGTTGAAATTCCTAGTTACCCAAACAAGCAATAATGGAAGCATTGGAACAGAAAGGAATTTTGAGTCATGTAGGTGGTTTTCTTGTGTGGGAAACTACCTGCTTTGTACATATGTGATTAGGAAAGTCAGATTCATTTGCCTCTGGCTGTCTGAGGCAAACAACAAAAAGCACATTCATTCTCCTGCTCCTTCCTCCTCTCAGCAACACAGAAAGAGATAAAATGTTAACACCTATGTCATAGTAAGGTTAAGTGAACACTTTCCCTGTCAGTAAAGCATCACTTCTACCAATGGGAATTCTTTCCAGCATTTCATATTGCTCACCTGAACTCAACTCCAGACAAAGAAAGTGCTATATAAATACACACTGACCAGTACACAAAGAAAGATTCTGTGATGCCAGCTGTACTGTTACAGTGGTGTTCAGCAATACACCAAACAGTAACTGGCAGTGGTGCCTACCTACATCTGGCTAGATCTGACTAGAAGAGGCAATTTTTAGATAGAGATGCAGAAGATAGTGTAATATAACAGTACAGTTCTCCACATGTGGCCTTGAGGTCTCTGGCAAACTCTTAGAATACAGTTTTCATGGAATACCTGAAAAGAACAAATCAGCTTTGGAGAGCTTTGTAAAGCAAAGATGAAGAGCAGCATAGGCAGTACTCCAAAAATCTTTCTCTGGAAAATTAGGAAACAAACAAGAGATCTGGGTACCACAGAGAGAGAAAAGACATCAGACAGTAGCTTTTCACTGCAACAGAAAAATGACGTGACTGAGGAAAAAAAGACTAGGATAAGACTTTAGTTGAGGCAGGTCTGCAGCACGATATCGGATCCAGAACTTACCATGAATCGCGGAGGGAGAATGAGGACACCAGTCCCACAGACATGTTGAAAGCCCAGGGAGGACACGATTTCAGAAACAGCAGGCTGTGAACATGGTTGCCTTGAATATGGGTGATGAGCCAAAAGCCTGATCAGAGACACGTTGGCTGAGCAGGAGGGGAGCAGAAAGAGAGAACTCAACTAGAAGAGAGGATCTCTGCAGCCCAGCATTGTCAGTACATGCCATGAGGCCAGGGACAGCAGGGAAAACCTTTCCCTTCCCAGGATGGGAGACAGGTTGTGCACGGGAAGAACTAGTAATACAAAAAAATTTATCCCCACAAGCACACAATCTGGAATTTAAACCCTTCCCAGCTCTGCCCAGCTTTGACACTATGCTGACAACTGCACCTTTCAGCTTGAAACAGGTATTTCAGGGGAACTTTGCCCAGCATCTGAGAGATTTTATTAAAGTCAATATGACGAACTGTGACATCTTTCCAGAATGGAGATTAACAACAGGTTTGCATCAGTTTTGAAAGAAGCCTTTGGGCTGCATTTTCAATCTAAGTATACAGCACCATGTCTGTTGAAAGTGCTAAGCTGAAACTAGTGATATCAGCAGTGACAAAGGATGAGAATTGCTTTCACATTGCTCTCAGCAGCCTTAATAGAAAAATGATTAATCATAAGTGCAAGAAAAAAGTTGTCATACTGCCTCAGCTGTTTTACCATTAAATTGCACTGGCTATGTTACTTATTAGCTCTAGACTGACTTTTCTATTTTTAATATAAACAAAGGGTAGGCGATAGCAACATCTGCATATATGCTCCCACAGATAAAACCTTTCAACACACTGAAATTATATTTGTCAGTGCATGTGTTTAGCTCTTGTCACATAATTAGGAGTAAATTTGTAGAGAAAGATGAAAAAGAAAAGATCCATGGCACCTCTGGTCATCTCCTTATTGACATTTTAGATAAAATATAATTAGCCAAGGAAATCTATCTGTATTGTTATGTGTATACACAATTTGCCTGCATTAGTACACTAACAGATTTACAGGCTACTCTTTCATCAATGACAGAGGCAGGCAGCTGTGAGAATTTCAGAGAAACAAGCAGAAAGTTGGTGGGCAGAAACACTACAAGCTTCCACTAAACATCTTCTGCAGGGCAGGGATTAATGTCACACATGGTGGCCAAATTGGAACAGCACTGTCTCCAGAGTAGATGGTCATGAAAAATAAAAACATTCTTACAAATAATGAAAAGTCAGTACTGAAAAATTAAGCACTCAAGAAAAATGTATTTATTTATGTTATGCAGATGTATGGCTACATACTCATTTGGCATCCATAACTAGATAAGAAAATGGCTATAATGGTCCTGGCCTACTCAGGACCAGACTCAGTGAGGATTGTTTAAGTAGTGCAGCTGAAGTAGTATATTTTAATTTATTTTTTTTTAAACCCCAGAGTATTTGTGTCTAAACAGAAGCTAACCTTCCTTCCTTGCTCCTTCCCTGGAGGTGTTCAAGGCCAGGTTGGACGAGGCCTTGAGTGAGCTGTACTAGTGGGAGGTGTCCCTGCCTGTGGCAGGGGCTTAGAACCAGATGATCCTTGAGGTCCCTTCCACCCTTACCATTCTATGATTCTATGATTCCTTCCTTTCTTCCTTCTGAACACCTTCCTTCTTTCCTTCCCTCTGTATTCTTTCCTTCCTTGTGAATTCCTTCCTTTTCCCTTCTTTCTACATTTCTGATTTGGAAATTATTCCCTAAAACCACATTTTCTCTAAACCATTTTGAAGATTTTTTTCTTGTTTGTGTATAATCTACTCCTGTCTGTGATTTGCCTAGCAGAGAAGCCTATCAACTTCCTCTTTGTGGTTAAATTTTATGTTCTTGAAGATTATCAGGATTAAACTCCATTGATTTCTTCAGGTTTTCCTTAACAAAAATGGTCACATTTTTTAGATCTCTGATCATTGCTATTGATTTCTTCTGGAATGTCTCCAATCCTGCTCTTACTTCTCAGCATTTTCACAAGTTTTTCTGTAGTCTCTTGATTTCAAAAAAGTTACTTATCAGAGAGAAATATGAGGAAAAATACAATGTTAATGTAAGAAATCATTCAATACATGCAGAGAAAATAACTATGACAATCATACAACTCACATGACAATTATTTACATTTACATGGTTACAACCACCATGAGAGTCCTTCACAAATGGTAATACATTCTGAAGCCACCTGTACTAGGGAAGTACTATTATTATCTTGCTACCAGCAGAGGCACACCAAAAATTACATACATATCAACATACTTATCAACAATTATAGATACACCTCTGCATACAATTATATGTATTTATTTTTACATATGTATATACATAAGATGTTGCTGGGTTGGAGGGCAGAAGGGCTCTGCAGCGGGACCTCGACCACCTGGACAGAGGGGCAGAGTCCAAGGGGATGGCGTTCAACAAATCCCAAGTGCCAGGTGCTGCACTTTGACCACAACAACCCCATGCAGAGCTACAGGTTGGGGTGGGAGTGGCTGGAGAGCAAGCAAACAGAAAGGCATCTGGAGGTGCTGATTGACACCTGCCTGAACATGAGACAGCAGTGTGCCCAGGTGGCCAAGAAGGCCAATGGCATCCTGGCCTGCATCAGGAATAGTGTGGCCAGCAGGAGCAGGGAGGTCATTCTCCCCCTGGACTCTGCACTGCTTAGGCCACACCTTCAATACTGTGTCCAGTTCTGGGCCCCTCAATTTAAGAAGGACATTGAGGTGCTTGAGTATGTCCAGAGAAGGGCAACGAGGCTGGTGAGAGGCCTCGAGCACAGCCCTATGAAGAGAGGCTGAGGGACTGGGATTGTTTAGCCTGGAGAAGAGGAGGCTCAGGGGTGACCTTATTGCTGTCTACAACTACCTGAAGGGTGGTTGTGGCTGGTGGGGGGTTACCTTCTACTCTCAGGCAACCAGCACCAGAACAAGAGGACACAGCCTCAAGCTGTGCCAGGGGAAGTTTAGGCTGGAGGTGATGAGAAAGTTCTTCACTGAGAGAGTCATTGGCTACTGGAATGGGCTGCCCAGGGAGGTGGTGGAGTCACTGTCCCTGGAGGTGTTCAAGGTGGGTTTGGACGTGGCACTTGGTGCCATGGTCTAGTCTTGAGGTCTGTGGTAATGGGTTGGACTTGACGATCTCTGAGGTCCCTTCCAACCTTGGTGATACTGTGAAGATATATATGTTTCTTATGGTACAATAGGGAAATATCTTACATTATCTGTGAAAGACCTAACCAGAGTATCAGAAGCAAGGTACCCACATCTAATCCAAGCTCCACCAACTCAGGCAATTTTCTCAGCAAATAAGCAAAATGGATTAGTTTGTGTTAATCACAGAATCACAGGATGTTAGGGGTTGAAAGGGACCTCCATAGATCATCAAGTCCAACCACCCTGCCAGAGCCGGACCATAGAATCTAGCACAGGCCACACAGGAATGCATCCAGATGGGTCTTGAAAGTCTCCAGAGAAGGAGTTATCCTGGTTATCCTGTTTATGATGAACAACCTGCTTAAGATACTCCAGACAACCCAGGCTAATGTCTCAAAAAAATACTTGTTAGCTGGATCACCAAATATGTGATAAATGAGCATGTCTCCCAAATTCCACAATTCTTGCCCAGATCACTTGCATTCTTTACTCTCTAAAAAAGACAAAACCACGAACAAACCCCCCAAAAAACCCAAACAAACAGAGGAAAAAAAAGAAAGTTTTTACTTTGTTGATTTTTTTTTTTTTTTTTTAGCAATTTTAATGACTCAAGAGTTAAAGCATAAACACAGGCTAAAGACATGTCACCTCAAGTTGAGGTTCTTTCCACACTCCAAGTACAGGTCTTTCGTCAGCAGAGAGAAGGGTCCCACCCCATCTTCTGAGCAAAAAAAAGCATGACTCAAAGACAACTAGCTGAGACTCGTGGCACAAAGACTTGTACCAAATACTTGTACCAATACACTTTACAGTCTGCATAAAGAAACTTTTCAGTGAACTTTCTCCTCAATACTGGTTTCTGTGGCAGAACTGAAATGTCTCATGCACTACATCTGATGTATTTCTATCATTTACAATTCTTTGTTTGTTCAGTATATAGCCGCAGAACCCTAAGCAATAAAGGTCTGAATAATCACAGTGAGTAAATCACATCTTATTTACACATTTTGCATTGATACTACAAAAACCTGCCCTCGTTTTTCCTCTTCCTAAGACCTTCGGTCACATGACCATTAAAATAGCTGCTCTAAGTTAGTGTGCATGAAATTGAAAGTATTCTTTTTTTAACTTTTTCTGCAGCTGTCAGCATGTTGTAGATGAAGTCTGTACACAGGATACCACAGAATCACAAAATCACAGAAGTACAGAGGTTAGAAGGGACCTCTGGAGATCACCAACTCCAACTCCCCCACCACAGCAGGTTCATCTGGAGCAGGTTGCACAGGATGGTGTTCATATGGGTTTTAAGCGACTCCGGCGACAGAGACTTCACTACCTCTATGGATAGCCTGTTCCAGTGCTCCACCGCTCTCAATGTAAAGAAGTTCCCGTTCAAGTTTAGATTAGGGGACACAGTCTCAAGCTGTGCCAGGGGAGATGTAGGCTGGATATTAGGAAGAAGTTCTTCACAGAACTGGCCATTGTAATGGGCTGCCCAGGGAGGTGGTGGAGTCCCTGTCCATGAAAGTGTTTAAAAAGAGACTGGATGTGGCCTTTGGTGCCATGGTTTAGTTGATAAGATGGTGTTGATTGACAGGTTGGAGGTGATTTTGAAGGTCTTTTCCAACCTAATTAATTCTGGGATTCTGTAAACTTCCTATGTTCAAGTCTGCCCATTACCTCTTGTGTTGTTACTGGGCAACACTGAAAAAACACTGTCCCTGTCCTCCTGACATCCGTTCTTTAAGCATTTATAAGCACTGATAAGATCCTCCCTTAGTCTTCACTTCTCCAGGTTAAGAAGCCCCAAGTCCCTTAGCCTTTCTTCATAAGACAGATGCTCCAGTTGCCTAATTAACTTTGCAGCCCTTGGTTGTACACTCTTTAACAGTTACTGTCCTTGAATCAGGGAGCCCACAAGTGGAAACAGTACTCCAGATGAGGCCTCATCAGGGCAGATTTGAGGGGGAGGATGATCTCACTCTTCTTGACCACAAGGGCATACTGCTCTCTCGTGGTCATCCTGTTGTCCACCAGCACTTGCAGGTATTTTTCTACAATGCTGCTTTTCGGCCTCCAACTTGTAGGTTGCAGCTTTTCCCTCCCTAGCTGCAGTACCCTAAAGCTTGCCCTTGTTGGATTCGCCATTCTGACACTATCCAGCTTGTCCAGGTCACGCTGGGTGGCAGCACAGCCTTCTGGTGTGTCACCATCCTCTCAGTTTTGACCCCTGGTGGACACCACTTTTTGCAGACCTTCAAATAGACTCTGTGCCACTGATCACAGCTCTCTGAATTGTATCTTTCAGCCAGTTTTCAACCCACCCCACCATTCATTATTTATTATATTGTCAGGTTAACTCTGCATATTTGCATTCTAGTCTAAACCTCATGTTCATGCAGTTACCCGGTGATGAAATGTCGTTTTGCAAGCCAAGGTTGTTCATTTACATTGAAGACATGGCTTTTGCAAAGACTCATCATTATCAGGTTTTTTTACAGTTACACAGATGGAGGCAAAGATGGAAAAGAATCAGGAGCAGTTGCATCATCTTTCTGCTCAAACAATAATAGTGGCTACCCATTCAGGCAGTTTCTGTGTTGGCATATCTCTACCTCAGTCATCCCAAGTGAATGAGTCCTACTCTTGGAAACTGTAGGTGAGACTGGGAAAGCCAAAGAGTGAGTCATAAAGGGAGGGGGGCGATACTTAAGGAAAAAAAAAAATCAAATTATGGAAAAGAAGAGATAGCAGAAGGAAGAATAATTGAGATTTGAGGACTCTGATTTCACTAATTTTCATGAATTTCTCTTTTGTTGACTTATCATCAAATAGACTGCTAGTGCACAGACCAGATCTCTGGTAAGGCTACTTAGCGTTGAGAGCAAAAGAACAGCTACAAAATGCTAAACAGAGCACACAGAGCTTATTGCCCTTGGCGGTATATTGTATTTTGTATTTTTTAAACTCTTGATATGTGGAAGATTGGTCAACCTGATTGTTTGCACACTGTTCATTGCCTGGAGGGAGACAGATGACTCATGAGAAAGGTAAAGCTGGGGACACAGAAGTAGGAAGGGCTCAGATGTGAGTTCTGTCCCATCATATTAAAACATGTAGCTGAATCCATGTGCAGCTGCTGAGAACTCAAAACTATGCTTGGGGCACTACCTAACCACAATTACCAAGTTTACCTCTTAACTGTAATTTGTTAATAATTTACACACTGTAGATTTTTTGTTGTTGTTAGTCTTCACCATTGCTATGTCATTACAAATGTTAAGACATTTTCTATGTTTTCCCTTTCCTTCTCCATAAAAGGACTAGCTTATTTCTTTTTGGTTTGTACTCCCGGTTTGTACATCTGCCATGGTAGGTCTAAGCAGGCCAGAACAGGCTTATACATGTCCTGGCTTGCCCAGACATGTTCCGTTGCTCTCCCTCCTTCTGTTTTGGGGAGAAGCAACCACAGGAAAGAGGACAAAGAACCTCAAGTCACTGAGTTTAAGGACTCTAGCTTGCCCCAGACATGTTCACCTGCTCCCCCTCCTTTGGTGCGGTGGAAAGCAACCACAGGCAAGGAAAACAAAATCCCTGGCTTCACCTAATATGGTCAAGCTTTGCAAAGTGCCATCCTGATTGGCTAATCTATGTCAAAGGCACATTAGTCTCAGGCTGTATTGATAAAAAGGGATGAGCAGGTAGCACAGTGTGCTGCTGCTGCTTCATTGCTTCCTGAACTGCCTGGAAACTCCATTGCTTCAAGTTTACCATGAACAGGCTCTAAATGTTTGCATGCCACCAGCCTGCATAGCCAGCATGACGTTGTGCCAAACCTGCACAAGGCATTGCATCCTGCCTGACCCTCTGCAAAGCTTCTGCTGAATCAGGAATCAAGAGGAACCAGGTCAGAGACTGTGCCAGACTCTCAGTTGCCTGAGAAAAGAGTCTGGGAAACTCCAAAGCCTCTAATGGCTTTGAGACCAGCAGCAGCAGCCCCTCCACGTGCTTTGGGTCCTGTCTGAAGACATTTTGTGAGTAAATACTTAAAGCCTCTTGTAATTCACTAATTGCCTTCTGCCATAAGCAGAAAGGAGCTTCCTGAATCCATCTAGTGGCTAAGCAGGATAATTGACTGCAAGCGGTATATTGACGGCAAGAACCTTCTCTTCCAGTATAATAGTTGCATTTGGTAGTTATCTCTCAAAGTGTTCCAGTTTTGCCTGTTCCCTGCACACACACACACACACACACAAAATCACAGAATATTTTCTTCCTTTGTGGAAAGAAAATAGCTTTAATTTTCCAGGGATGGAAGGAAGCAAACCCTACTCACCTTGAGGCATCTGATTTCAAGTGACTTCTCTTCAAGGAGCATGTGTTTGTGGGGAACAGAGGCTTTGTGTATGCAAAGCTATAAGCAACTTGCCAAAACCCACTCAATGACTGCTGCCACCCCACTGACGCAGCTGAGGGGGTGACTGCCATGTGGAGGTACTGAGTCAAACTGGAATCTGTCCCTGCACACAGCCCCAAAACTTGGAAACTTCAGTGCCAGATAAAAAGCAGTTAGGGAATCCACCCCCATAACCCAGGGACAGGGTGCACAGCTGGAGCACAGCTTCAGCCAGAGGCTCCCTGGTGTGTCCGCAGGACGTGCTTTGGATCAGCAAATTGCTACAACACAGCATGCCCCAAAAGGCTACAATATGCCCTTTTTTCACAGCAGGTAAAAGATGTGTAGGCGACATGCACTGCTCAGCCAAAGGATCTCCACATGCCACTCAGCTGTCAGCTTTGTACCAACTGCCTGAAATCAGGTGGATTTCACTCTGCTCTGGGGAGACAGACTTTACCACTTTGTGAGTCACACTCAATCAGAGAGAGTGGGAACAGCAATCATTTATGACTCACTATATTGTATAAGGCTTTGGAAAACCATTTGCCTGCATACTGTACAAATACATATTGGAAGTATATTAAATATGTTGAAGTAATTGGAACACAATTAAAATGTTCTGAAGCAAAAGAAAAAGAGAAAGGTTACTCATTACCAGTCTCTTCCCTTTCACAGAGCTAACCTTTTAGCAGAAATTCACAGTATTTTCCTTTTGAAGCAGTCAAGGCTTTAAGATTCTGTCTAGAAATAGAACTGTGTGAATAATTTGCAGTGGGGGTTATATTCAAAGAAAAAGAAAAAAACTAACAAAGTTTTTAGCTTCCTGAAAGTGTTTTGTGATTTTGTTGTGGATTTTTTTTTCCATTTTTTTTTTCTTCTTCTCAACTATTCCTAGTACAAGAAAATTGCAAGTTCTTCTGAAATACTAGGAACAAATATGTTTGGAAACTTTCCCTCTGAAAGGAAAGTTACGCAAAGGTCTCAAACAGGTGTATTCTGGATAAAACAGACTGCGAACAGTATGTTACACAAGAATGAAAGAAACTATAGCCTGCAGGTTGGTGTGTTGGTCTAAGCAGTTGTGTTGCCAGAATTTAAATGGGGGCCTTCAGAAAAATCTGCATAAAATCTGAGGTGCATGAATCTTGTAGGAGAATTTTTGACCTGGGGTTAGATGCCCAGTTCCTTGAATGGGGCAAGTGATAGGCAATGTCAGAGAGAGAGGTGTGCTTCAATGTCCCTATTTCTTTCAGATCAAACCCACGAGCAGCAATGCTATTTAAGCTATTTGTAGTTTGAAAGGAAAAAAAAAAAAAAAAGAATGGCTATTTTGGTGACAATTAGATTCCTGACACAGTGCAACTTGTGATCAGACAAAGCATGTCAAAGCATGACAGGTAGCAGGAGAACGAGAGAAGGAACAGACACTCTTCCATGCTATCCTTCATATAGGGTCACAGACAGGTCAATCCACAGAAAAAAAACTACTGGTTATCACCAAAAAAATAAAGTTAAACTAAACCAAATACAAGCAATAGTTATCTGATTGTTAGGCAATAGCTATCACAGTAAGAACAAGCTAAAAAAAGTTCAGGCCATGACAAGTCCAGGCATGTTTTTAATCCCTGCACTGTCAGGTCAGCAGAAAGCTCTTGACCTTGGCAAAAGCCCCTGGCAAAAACCCACATGCACTGAACTACCAAATAAAGGAATTGGATGCAGAGAGGAGGAGAGCAATGATCTTTTTGCCACTATCAAAAACAGATATATGTAGGACAGCCTTAACTATGTGTGGTGTTGCTGAAGCACTCTGTGTCTTAAGTCTGAGCACCCAAAAAAAATTACTTTTAAGATACCTCTTGCTAAGACAGAGAAATTACTGGTTTTGTGCAATACAGACAGGGACCTGGAATCAACTGTTTCCTGTAATTCAGCCTGAAGAGCAGCACCCACCATGGAAACCCTGTCTCACCTCAGCTACAGGGATTAAACCTTCTTGTCTCTCAAAAATGTTGGGCTTGTGTGAAGTGCCTTCTTCTCTGTTTTTGAAGGTTTTCTCTTATGCCTATGGAGAGAGAAATCCAAAATTTATGAGGTCAGAAGGAGAAAGTAAGATGCAGGAAAACAGCAGCTCGGGAGCCTGGGTTCTCAGAGTTTATGATTAAACCTGGGTAAAACAACAAAAAAAGTACAGGCTTACTTCCAAACATCTCACATTTGAGCAGACAGAGCCTTGCAAAGTTGAAATTCTGCTGTCTTGATCATTGGCTTCTACAAAACATGTTATCTCTATGGATGTTGCACATGTCTCCCCTTTAATAGTTTCTGTCTCCCTTGCCACATGCTCCTTTAATTGCCAGACTTCCCTCTCTCACATAGCACCTTAATCCACTCAGAAGGCGTCTTTCATTGCAGCCTCTTTGGGCCGTTTCTGCTGTAACATTTTGGGAGCTCTATGGGGCCTTGCCAGCTCTGTGGTGTCATGCCAGCATCACCCAGCCCAGCATAATTTCATTTACTCAAATTAATCTCTTGCTGACTTACTCATACTCTCAGCCAGTGAGATGTGACCCTCATTCAAGTAGCTGGCAAGCGGAGTACAGTTTAAAAAGATAAAATGAGTCTCACATAAAAATTGAGACAACTACTCCATATTTTCCTTGAATTCTCCAATTACATCAGATTAAGGAAATGAGATTAGGAAATAGCAGTGACTAAACTTTTTTGCTTAGGCAAAGGGCTAACAAGGACTGATGTCAAGACTAAATTCTGGAATATTTTTGGGATCTTATTCTGCTGATGAATAGAAACAAATCTAGTGTAGACTAGAAGGTTTTTTAAAATTTCTGATGCCATGGGGAGAGCCAAGTACTTCTAGCTCAATAAAGCACACAGGGCAATACTGAGACAGATCAAAACGAGACAGAGGAGACAGAAAATCTTTCTGAATAGCTCAGATGTAAAATATGACTTGTGTTCCCCTACCTGAGCAGGGGAAATAAAGGAGTATTAATATTCATGGTCTTATAAGAAACAATCCTGGAATGTCTAATATAACCAGCTCAAGGCTCTTCATTAAATTAATTACTGACTAATTTTTAAAAAATCAGTCTCAGACTGCTGCTTTTGAATAGACAGAAAATGGCAAAGGCATTCCCCTCTTTCCCTAATGTTTCAATTATTTTAGTAGACAAATAATCTGGATATTATTGCCAAGATTACTGTGATTACTACACAGAAGACCTACAGGAGACCAAAGAGTAGTAAAATAATACAAAATTCCATCAAAATAAAACAATAAGGAAAGGAAAATGGGGATTGCAAGCTCTGCAGATTTCAGGCAAAATGACAATATTGATTGTGCTCCAGAGGCCAGAGTAATAAAATACAATGAAAAAACTGTACTCATTTTCTTTGATTTAGGGCAAACAGTTCAGTCCCTAAAAAAGTCTTCTAATATTTTTTTCTAGAATAATAAAATACACAAAGAAAAAAAAAAGACAGATTATTTTTTCTTTAAAAGTGTATTTGCACTTGGGGCAGTTGCATATTAATTATTTGGAAGGGATACATAAAAGGCTTCACAGGAGAAAAGAGGAGTGAAAATTTCCAGTGCTGAATTTTTCGTTATAAATACAGCCTGGGGAACGGGCAAGGAACAACCTTCAATTTTAGTGGGAGAGGAGAAAAGCAGGGATTAACCACCATATTCACTAACTCCTCATTCTGACAGTATTACAGGATGATATAGAATCATAGAATGGTAAGGTTGGAAGGGACCTCAAGGATCATCTAGTTCCAACCCCCTGCCATAGGCAGGGACGCCTCCCACTAGTACAGGTTACTCAAGGCTTCATCCAATCTGGCCTTGAACACCTCCAGGGAGGGAGCAGCCACAACCTCCCTGGGCAGTCTGTGCCAGTGACTCACCACCCTCACTGCAAAGAACTTCCTCCTAACATCCAGTCTAAATCTCCCCTCTGCCAATTTAAACACATTGCCCCTTGTCCTGTCATTACAAGACCTTGTCAATAGTCCCTCCCCAGCCTTCCTGTAGGCCCCCTTCAGATACTGGAAGGCTATTATCAGGTGTCCTCAAAGCCTTCTCCAGGCTGCAGAGTCCCAACTCTCTCAGTCTGTCCTCATAGGAGAGCTGCTCCAGCCCTCTGATCATCTTTGTGGCTCTCCTCTGGACCCGCTCCAACAGTTCCATGTCCTTCCTGTGCTGAGGGCTCCAGAACTGCACACAATACTCCAGGTGGGGTCTGACGAGAGCAGAGTAAAGGGGCAGAATCACCTCCCTTGCCCTGCTGGCCACGCTTCTCTTGATGCAGCCTAGGACTCGGTTGGCTGTCTGGGCTGCATGTGCACACTGCAGGCTCATGTTGAGCTTTTCATCAACCCAGACTCCAAGGTCCTTTTCCTCAGGGCTGCTCTCAGCCATTCACCACCCAGCCTGTATTTGTGCTTGGGATTGTGCCTACCCAGGTGCAGGACCTTACACTTGGCCTTGTTGAATCTCATGAGATGTGGCATTTGAGTTGGCCCATATGTATGCAGAAGCGCTAAAGAACAGAGACTTACCTGTTCTGAAGGAAAATGTGAAGAATGTAGATTTTTCTTTTTCTTCAAACACAAATCTACTCCCTTATACACTATAGATGGAACACAAAAGTTTTCCAAAGAAAGAGATTAAAATATAGCTGCTTGTTTTTCAAACAGATGAACAAAGACCTCTCTGTTCTGCTATCAGTGCTCATATCTGTTCTGGTACAGGATGTGTCATTGCTCTCTGTACCAAAACGCTGCTGCATATTGTAACGTTCATTGAGAATAATAATTAAAAGGAAAACTCAGGATGTGGTTAAACCCTAACAGTGTTATTCTGGGATCTACATGTGTAAGTCATACCCAGTGTTACAGAATGAACCCAGGAAAACAAATTAATATTCTATTACATCCCTGGCTACTTCTTGCTGGCAAATTCTTTCTGATTTTATTCAAGTGTTGGCTTAATATCCGAATGTATGAAGCGCCTGAAGATATCTTGGGTTTACTAAAACTTGTTTATACTCAATGTTTTTAAAATCAGGTCACTACATCACTATATATAGAGAGAACCTTAGTAGGTTGCCCTGATTTTTGGAAGTGTCAAGCTGCCACTTCACACTAAAATCAATGAAAATTATAAGTGCTCAGTAACTGGAAAACCATCTGCNTTTTTTTTTTTTTTTTTTTTTTTTTTTTTTTTTTTTTTTTTTTAAATCTGTATATGAAAGATTTTGGCTACCTAAAGTAAAAAATCTTAAACTGAGGCTTGGTCTTGTAATGACATAATGGAACAGAAATTTGGGTCGTTATTTTAAGAGAGGGAAACAGTAACTAGGTCATTGAGATTGAGGTAGAAAAACCAGTTCGAATGCAGTTTGCTGAATTCATCTAAGGTCATTAACATTAAGAAAATATTTTCTTGTGTTTTCAGGATCTTTCCTGAAGGTTTGTTCCTAATGCAGTTAAAAAGAATATACACTCTCTCATGGGTATTTCAGACAGTGGTGAGAGCTTGTGTCATGTTTAAATATTTGTCAGAAGAGAAAATTTGGGGGTGGAGTGAGAATATGGGGTTTCCCAATGTTTCATTTGGGAAGCATCCTCATTTACACTGGAGCCAGTGACAAAATTCCTGCTGACTTTTAAAGAGAGTGAAAGCAAGTCAGCATAAAAAAAAATAAAAAAGAATAAGCAGAAGCATCCCAAGCCTGCCGAGACTTCATTACATAATTTTAAATATACAAAGGATAAATCCAGGCATCTAAATGACATATACATGTGTTATGCACCATTAATAAGTAATGAGGAATAAATAAATGAAACTGAACATGCACAGTGCATTACTGTTCTTCACAGGATGTGCGTCTGAGGACCTAAAAATAGAAAAGATGATTTTATGTGCAAGTGCCATGAAGGAGCAGTGGGAAGATGTAAACAGAGCACAAACATAGTCCCAGTGGGAGTGTACAAATGTGAGGGAGGGCAAAGTTTCTATCACCGTGCATCATGTGGAGAGAGCCAGGCAAGGCACAAACAGAACGGATCTAAAACGCAACAATAGATGCCATTCCAGAGTGACTTATACCTGCACTGGTTCTTCAGTTTTAGCTGGTCTCTTGTCTCTGAGAAGCTGTTTCTGGCTACTAGCTACTTAGGTATCTTTTATATGTCAGGTTTCTTTTCTTTTCTTTTCTTTTTTGTGTGTGTGTGTGTTTCTTACATGTCTGCTGAGTAATTTATGATATGAAAAACAAGTTAAGCTTGATTCAGGAAGCAGTGATGTTAGTAGTCACTGACAACAGAAGGAAAGATGGTCCTAGAAAGAGTTTAAGCTGTTCAAGGCCATATTCTTAATTGCATAGTAATAAAGGCCAGTTGTTAGCTTCCTCCATCTGAAGAATGGTATGCTCATTCTGTTTCTAACGGGCAGTTGCTGTAGGAACTAATGTCTCTATGCAATGATGTCAGTATGACAGTTCCAGCTGAGAGCCAGCAAAACATCAAGAAATATATAAGCATAAAGCACAACTGTTTCCTCTTAGCTGATTATTTGCCTACAGAAATAAATCCCACCTGTTTCAAAACTCTGAAACAATAAAGAAACAGAAACTGTACCAAGCACCTTTATTTCTAGGGCAGCCACAGAGACTGACAGCAACCCTCAGTAACTGGCTAGTAGATGACAAAAGTATACATGGGGATAAATGTGTGGTAGCCGTGGTTCTTTGCTGTGTGTCATCTGCATAGACTTTGTTCTTTACAGGCACAAATGCCATGAAAAGTAAATCAAATCACCCTAAACAGTGTTATCCATTGTGATTATTCCCTTCATTTCTTTCCAATCCACTAGATGGATTCAGGAAGCTCCTTTCTGCTTATGGCAGAAGGCAGTTAGTGAATTACAAGAGGCTTTAAGTATTTACTCACAAAATATCTTCAGACAGGACCCAAAGCACGTCGAGGGGCTGCTGCTGCTGGTCTCAAAGCCATTAGAGGCTTTGGAATTTTCCCAGGCTCTTTTCTCAGGCAGCTGAGAGTCTGGTACAGTCTCTGACCTGGTTCCTCTTGATTCCTGATTCAGCAGAAGCTTTGCAGAGGGCCAGGCAGGATTCAATGCCATGTGCAGGCTTGGAACAACATCATGCTGGCTGTGCAGGCTGATGGCATGCAAGCATTTAGAGCCTGTTCGTGGTAAACTTGAAGGAATGGAGTTTCCAGGCAGTTCAGGATGCAATGAAGCATCCTTTTTAATTAATACAGCCTGAGACTAACGGGCATTTGGACACAGATAAACCAATCAGGATGGCACTTTGCAAAGCTTGACCATATTAGGTGAAGCCAGGGTTTTTGTTTTCCTTGCCTGTGGTTGCTTTCCCCATCACAAAAGGAGGGAGAACAGGGGAACATGTCTGGGCAAGCTAGAGTCCTTAGACTCAGTGGCTCCAGGTTCTTTGTCCTGTTTCCTGTGGTTGCTTCTCTCCAAAACAGAAGGAGGGAGAGCAATGGAACATATCTGGGCAAGACAGGACATGCATAAGCCTATTTTGGCCTTCTTAGGCTTACCAAACCAATAAGAAAAGAAATAGTGTCATGAAAACATGGACCCTTCTTTTTCCAGGTGACACCATCATACATATGAAGTTCTCAGTGGTCACTGTTATCTCTTACATCTCCAGCAATGGCAGCCTGGAAATTATGAAGGGCCAGGAGATGCCAAAACAGTCGCATGTACAAGAGCTGCAGTGAAACCCCCGAAATCCAATGAACAGTCCCTTGAAGAAAAAATCACTATTTAAAAGAAAAAAAAATTTATTATAAGTAGAAAACAACCTAAGCAGTAACAGAGTGCAACTACCCCAGTGCACTGAATAATCCAAGGCCTAAACTCTGTACCTGTCAAACGTACATCACAAAATGTTGGGAATTGTAATATTGAAGCACATGACTGAGGGCATATTCGGTATTGAAGCTTGGCAGCCACATTTACAATAAACTGCAGCTGGGTAAAGCTTATTGATCCACGAATGGATGTATGATCTATGAATGGATTGTACTATGTCATGTGAATTTACTGGCACAAACTTTTCCCTTCTCAGTAGTTTCTGCACCACACTTCATTTTGCAGTGTTAGCATGTCCTCAGGATCCATAACAGAGTAGATCTGTTTTGAGTTGAGGTGACTACACAGATTTCTGCCAGCTGAGGAACTGGACTACAGTATCATCACATTCCTTCCCTGCATGCCACATAACACTGTTGGGCTTCAAACAGCTCTTTGAGCACCCACATGGAGGCTAAGGGCCATCAGTCTCCTTCTAATGAAAGGAAACCTTGTCACATGCAATAAGAATTCACTTGTGATTCCACCCTGTCTGCTCTGGCAAAACCAGGTAACATTCATATGTGGAAGCTGGGCTGTATCAGAACGATTTATTTTAAACCTGTAGTGTTTTGCTGGTAATTGGCACATTGTCAAAGAGCTGGTATCAGCAAAAATGAATCCACTTCTTGAATCTGTAACTAGAAAAAACAAAACCCACCACTGATAAAAGGTGTATTTATGGAAATTCAAATAGCACCCATCATGTTCTCCCATGCTATACAAATGTTGCAGCCAATCCTCCTTTCTCCGTGATGCTATTGGGTAATAATAGCTGATGTATATGAGGGAACCTAGCCCAGAAATTAATTTTCAGTTCAGGACATTCCTGAAGTCAGGAATATGTAAAATATATGAATGTCTCATCATCACTGATGCTGTAACTCCTGTGTTTTATAAACTGGTTTTTAAGTTATAAAAACCTTTCAGCCTGCCCAGCTCAGGTGGTAAAAGCCTTCCAAGTTGCCCAGCTGAGATGGTCAAGCTTTCAGCAGCTGAACAACTTAGATCATGAGCAGAACTTCTTTCCTCAAACTAG
The DNA here is from genome assembly GCA_013396675.1 of Eubucco bourcierii. Classification (NCBI taxonomy): domain Eukaryota; kingdom Metazoa; phylum Chordata; class Aves; order Piciformes; family Ramphastidae; genus Eubucco; species Eubucco bourcierii. The sequence continues at coordinate 424,811 of VWZE01003249.1, read as the reverse complement.
AAAGCAGGAAAGTCTGTATTAAATAATGTAGGAATCTGGTCTTGAGGTCTGTGGTGATGGGTTGGACTTGCTGATCTTTGAGGTCTCTTCCAACCCTGGTGATACTGTGATAACGTGAATATAAAATAATTGTAACCTTGATACTTGTTCATGATTCCTACATCAAAAATTTTCTGTTCCACAGGAAAGGAGTTGAGTGAAGAAGATCTCTATCTATTCTCAGCTTGTAATGATCTGACTTTACTCTGTTTCTATGTTGGTCTGATCCAAAGCCCATAAATCTGATGGGTAACTAAGGTGGAAAATGTATTCTAACAACAAATGACAGCAAATCATTTGCAGCAGGGTGCAGCTTGTCCACTTGAATGGGCACAGAGATCAGAACATGCACTATTTACCTGGCCAGCTGAGACTACCACCTTTATCACTGCACTAGAATGAAATCTTGCAAACAGTTTAGGAGTGTATTAGAAGTTTCAGTAAAAGACAATGACAATAAATGGTGTCAGTGAGGGTTTCATTAGGCAGATTAGGGAGGGAGGAAAAATAGTAATTTAAAAATAACAATTGGCATCTAATGGTTTTAGAGCCTTTCAAAATATGCAGGGTCCTTCAGAGAAGGAGGCTACAATCTAAGGCTAATCTGAGTGGTATGCAGTACTAACAAGTTGTAGAATGTAGGAAGCTTAAAGACAACAAGGTCAGACAGTCATCATGTTTAGAACAGCTAAGATTTTCTTGGCAGTCCTCAAAAACACTTATTAACAGCTCTCTTCTTTGGGTATCTCAGCATAAAGGAGCGATGTGATAGATCAAGTTTAGGAAGAATTCTGGTAAAAACAAAAGGTCTGGCAGTAAAGACAGAAGATAAACTGATAAACTTAGGTTGACTGCTGGCAGAGCATTGATGTGCAGTAACTATCCACTCATTATTATGATGATCTGCAAAATGTTTCATATGAAAAAAAAAATGTGAAAGGAGCCCTGAAGGCATCAAGCTTCTCTAGAGGCAGGGCTGATCATAGGCCTTTTTAAGCAGACTTGATTTAAAATCTCTATTATATCACAAGGTAAGCAACAAAATAATCTAGAGAAGTTTATCTCCACAATCACAAGATAGCTTGCAAGCGATATAAATTTTCCTTGAATTTATTGCAATGTTCTAGCAGAACTACTGTTGCAGAAGATTTCAACAAGAGATGCTGTTACTCTCTCTCCAAACCTCAAGAGTACTCCTAGCATGTCAAGTAAATATATAATTTGGAAAACAAGTTGAGGAGTTAGTTTGGGTTGCATAAACTTTGAGAAGGAAGCAGCAAGATTTTTTTTTTTTTAATTTTAAATTTTGATAAGAATTCTAAAGAATTGTACTGGAGGAACAACTCTCTGATAATTGGGCATTTTTTGTGGATTGTGATTTCTAAAATACATATATATATATGTACTGTACTCTGTTTAACAACTTAACCAGAATGAGACTGAATGAGCATGTTTAAAAATAAACTAGGTAAAGAACAGAATTTCAGAGGCTTTCTCTCTCATCTTTGCAGTGTTTCTATTTGCTGTCCCTCCCTATCCATATTGCATGTTTGAAGTCCTATTTTTAGCCTTATCTAGTCAGGAAGTTGCTCTGTGGCTTGATTTCAGGTGGATCATAGGTTAGCATATGAACTAGTGAAATTTTAAAATACTGTTTTGTTGGGTAAAGCTCCAAGTATTTGCCTACTGAATTTCCCAAGGAACACAAGAAGATGCAAGACTTTTGTTCAACGTCTAGGGAAAAAAATGGGTGCCTTTGAAGTTGGATTGGTTGGATTTAACTGAGAAGGGGGGAAACTTTGTCTAGTGTCAGTAACAAATTTAGATTAGGCAAGTTAAAGTATCTGCAAAGTAGAAGTACAATAGTTCCAGTGTCAAGTAAGTTCTCTGACTATGTTCCAGAATACACTTTCCTGTGCTGTTTCAGATTTCTGGATCTGCTTCACTGTACATAAATAATTAAGTGATTAATTATCTTTTCCTGACCTGATTTAGTACCCAACTATATTTTTTTACTGGAACTGTATACTGTCTATTCAAAGAGGGAAGATACATGCATTGAGCCTCACCAAAATGCTTAGATTTCACAAAGCTGACATGGGGACTGAAAAAATAAAACAATACAGAATGCAAAAATTAAAATGGAAGTTGCAGCTGAACATGAGAGAGTGAACCTTTGCAGAGAGTTTTGTTTGAGAAGACAAATGAAGGCTTTAAAGCATGTCGGCATCTACTGTGTATTTGTTCCAAAAGATCAGTTTTCCTGAGGCTGAGATTACAACTTAGGCTATTTTAGTGCACAAGGGTCAATTCCACTTGACCATTTCTATTTTTTAAATCAGAGTATGAATGGTGGGGAAGCAAAGGACATTACATAGGAGGGATGGTATGTTATACTGGGAGAGAGTTTGGGAAACAACCCCCAGTCAAATTTTTAAGTGTAAAGTAGGCAGAAATTGAAACAAGAGCACCACTCACATTGATATGACCTTTGCAGCATGTTTAAAAACAAAATCCATTTCATGGTTATGCTTTATTCTCATTCTAACTTTCTGCAAATGTCTTGAAGTGCTAGAAAGTGAGAAAGTAGCAGTGCAGCAGACTGGATTTCTCCTCACTTCGTGTGTATTCCATTTCTAATAACTGCTCTCACCACCACCACCACACTGTTGCAGTGCCTTCCAGTAACACACAAAGCAATGCAACCAACATCTGTCAGATGTTTCTGCTCTTTGCTTCTCTCCTCGGGGGAAGATGTGCATTCAGCGGAATGTTTTCTTTTGGAATTTGTTTTTAATAAAATCTAAATGCATGTGCTATTTGTTTGTTAGAGAAGTCAAAGAAATATGCCTTGCACTCAGGATAGTAGGTACACTGGATGCCATAGCCCAAGGCTGTCTCTGGGAGAAGGAAAATTGTGGATTTCTGCCTAGGCGTGGGTAAAAGCAGTGGGCAGGTCACGAAGAGGATCAGCTGGGGAGTGCTTAAATGGAGCTGTGGCAGAGGGAGTAGTCACACGAGCTGGGAATGCAAGAAGGAGAGGATGTTTGGTTTTGTTGGTTTTTTTTTTTTTTTTTTGCATCTTTGACTGCTTGCATTCAGATCTGTTGCAAATAAATATAATAATTAAAAAAAAAAAAGTCGAATTTCCACATACTGTCATCAGAGCTATTCTAGATACAGAACAAGAGGGCTACAACGATGAAGAATGTGGCACACTTGTGAGAGTATGTTTAAACATTTACTGCCTGTGCTTTTTTAATGTCCAGCTCAAGGCAGCCAAATATTGGTGTCTCTCATACACTGTTTTAAAGCGGAGGGGTAAGTGGTCAGGTATTTGTTACTGGTGAGAACATATGTGAAAAGTTCTGTATTTTGAGAATCAAACAATTTCCAGTTAGAAGGTAAACTTTGAGGGTTTTGAGCATAGACAAGCAAGAATGATGTGTTCTTTTTCTTCTCAGTCATTAAGAAAACAGTCTAAGACTTTTATGTAAAGCCAGAAGAAGACAGCTCCATCTTCTTCCCAGCACTAGCAAGTGAATTTTGCCTTTGACTAGGGTAGATGTGTTAATGCTAAATAAATAATTGTGGGGGGATGTTATTTAGTAGGATATTCTATTATTCTGAAATAATCTTTTGTATGCCTGTTGCTCATTTAAACACAGACTTAAGAATAGACTAGTCTTCACATAAATAGTAAATTGTCCTTCCTCTGTTGTAAAAAGACTTTAACTACAGCCCTGCAGCTAAACCGACCCAATTCTCAAGGAATATGCTTAAAATAAACACTACGGATAAACTGCTTGAGTTGTCTTCAGGTGATTTTTATTATCCTTTCTATCACAATTTTCTTTTTATTTCATTTCATTTTTAACTTAACAGCTAAATCCTGGTGTGCTCAGCATGATTTAGAAAGTGAGACATCCCTTGAGTTAGAGAGAAGCAACTTTACCAAACAAAGCTTTAAAATTATCATTGTCTCTGGTTGCAGAGACACATGTGCATTTGCATTGATGAAGACAAGTGCTGTCCACAAGGGAGGATTATTTTGTTTTCTCCGTTCCAAGACATAAATTTAGCCTCAGTGCTCTAGTCTCCAAAACTCCCACACATTTCATTGGAAAATATACCTGAACAAAGACTGCAAGTTCTGTCCTCGGGGAGACAGAGAGTAGATTTTTGTCTTAGATTTATGCCAGCAGTATGCAGAGACAGAAAATATGCAGTAAGTCAAAGAGATTTTACTTATCAGAGCTTTAGACAACCATTTGTCAGTACTTAACTGTATCACTGGATGACTCATTCCCATTTCTAATACCTAGGAATACAGGGCATGTGTGGGAACACAGTGTCTGCATTGATTTTAATCTGGTCTCTTTTTGTACTGTCTACAAATAGCTCAGAATGAACCCAATCAGATAAGCAGAGCAGAAAATGATTGCAAAAACATACAGTAAGCCACTCACGGGGGCCTAAGAAAGGCCAAGGAACATACAAAGCAGAAAACACTAAGGTAGCAAAGAAGAGTTCATAAAAGGATGCAGTTCTTTTGTGCCATGGCTCAGTAATTCTGCTAGGCAAAATGACTCCCTGGAAAGGAAGAGAAAGACTTTTTCTTTTTTCCAGGTGAAGGACTAGCAGGTACCCTACTTGAAGCCTAGTGTTAGCAGTCAAGTCCTTTTTTGCTCATTTCAAGTTTGGAGCCCTTTCATACAAATCCAAAATCCATGTCAGAATAGGAATGGGCCATCATCACTTAACTAGGCAGAATGGAGAAGGCAGACCTGGCTGCTATTGCACTATCAGTGTTTAAAACACTGTACATACTCCAGCACTCACTGAACTCACTTTCACAGATGTCTGCTGCAATCCTTGGCTGCAGAAGGCTGTTGGAAGAGTGGGTGTGGTAGACTTTTGGGAAAGAGTTTCCTTGTTATTGAAGTATTTTTAAGTTTTTGAAGTTATTTCTGATCTAAAATGAAACAAAAAGCTTGAAATGAAACAATTTTTTTTTTTTTTTTTTTTTTTTTGGCTGCACCTCTGAATACAATTTGAATTGAGTCAATTAGGATTTTTTGTCAATAAGAGCAAGTTGTTTGCTTTCAGCTTTGATATTTTCTTTTTTTTTCTTCACCTTGTAGTGAAGATCAACATTTAAGAACAAAAACCAAGCCAATCTTTCTGGTTTACAGTTTTCAAAATAGGTTCTGTCAACAATTTCAAAATCTTCTGATAGCAGAATATTCATCATAGAGATATGTCTTCAGACTATCACCACAGTATTGACAAGACAAGAATTTTCAGCAAAAATTTCTTGCTGGTCTAGCTGTTTAACACTTATTTCTTCTGCCACCATTTGGGAGCCAGGGTGGAAAGGAAGAAACAAAGGATACAGAATGACAAATTCAATCTTAATCCAAGAGTATGACAGAACAGAGAAACAGTCATAGGGAAAGCTTATGCAGGGCACAAATGACAACACATATGATGCTAAAAGAGCCACAGAAGCCTGTTTGACTACACATATACAGTGTAAATTCTCTTTTGTACATCAGAACAAGCTGTATGTCTCTTAAGAGTACTGCAAGTACACTGATTTTGCATCAGAACAGATCAGACAACTGTCAAAATTGCTATGAAGATGAGGATCAGAATTTCACCTTTCCACCTTCATGTGTCTGTGCGTCTGTCCTTCATTCTTTCCCATAGGCATCTATTCCTTCTGAAGCATTTCACAGTATCACCAAGGTTGGAAGAGACCTCAAAGATGATCAAGTCCAACCCATCACCACAGACCTCAAGACTAGACCATGGCACCAAGTGCCATGTCCAAACGCGCCTTGAACACCTCCAGGGACAGTGACTCCACCACCTCCCTGGGCAGCCCATTCCAGTAGCCAATGACTCTCTCAGTCAAGAACTTTCTCCTCACCTCCAGCCTAAACTTCCCCTGGCACAGCTTGAGACTGTGTCCTCTTGTTCTGGTGCTGGTTGCCTGAGAGAAGAAGGTAACCTCCCCCTGGCTACAACCACCTTTCAGGCAGTTGTAGGCAGCAAGAAGGTCTTCTCTGAGCCTCCTCTTCTCCAGGCTAAACAATCCCAGTCCCTCAGCTTCTCTTCATAGGGCTTGTGCTCGAGGCTTCTCACCAGCCTCGTTGCCCTTCTCTGGACAAACTTTTATTTATCTTGTACTGGTTTGAGGCTCATTGGAATATTTTTATGAAAACATTTTTATTTTAATGAAAAGAACTATATTATGGACTGAGAAAAAGCAAACAATGGTGATGTCTACTTTGCTCATAGGCTTGCTGTGATGTATAAGAACAAGAATACAACTATAGATAAGACACACAGAGAGTCTCGTCTCTGTCTCTCTGGGAGCTGCTGGCTTCTCTGCTAACCTAACTAACCACTCTCCTAATCCCCCGACCAATCCTCCAAACTCACCTTGCGTGTAAGGCAAACCCTCGGGTAAGGCAGAGGGGTGGGAAGAAGGTGAAAGGGTGGTTGGGAGCCCCTCTTGGGGACTCTGATTTCTGGGAGGGTGTTGTGTTTCTCTATTACTTTTAACTTGTATATTTCTGTAAATATTCCTGTATATTGTGTATAT
>VWZE01003249.1:407600-418056 GCA_013396675.1 Eubucco bourcierii | reverse complement strand
ACATAATCTGAACACAATTATGTGGTGAAATGGAGAGGCTCACAAAAGTTCTTGAGGCAGTGCCAAATGAAGGCAACATACATCCACACAGCTCAGAGTTCTTAGCTACAACAGCCAGCCAGAGCTTCAGCATCTCCCTCTTCTACTCCTCAGGTCAGTTCTGCTGACATCAGCCCAGGGCCTTCACCACCACATCCCAGGGAAGAACAAAAGTGTGCAGCTTCCCACCCCGGGATGAGCCTTCTGCATGTCTTATGCAGTTTACACCAGGAAAGAATGCAGCTGGCAGAGAACAGCCACACAGTTAATGTTTGCAGAAGCTCCCTTCAGACATTTTCTGAGACCATCTTTGCAGAAACTTATGAATTTCCTTCAATTTGTCAGACCAGACATGTGATGTGTTCAAAACTGAGAAGAGCATTGTAATGTATCTCAAATGCCCTCCAAAATGACCATACAGACATTAAGAAATATGGTGTCACCAAAAGCAAGTGGGAAAGCAATTACATATTTGCAACTGCAGCAAGACTCAGGTAAAACATACCTCTATTTTTCATACAGGCTGGAATCAGTTTTTTTAAGAAACTATATCAGAGTGTCCTGCAATGATGATTACCTCCCTCTTTATTTCTGAACTAAACTAAAAGTTGCTTATGTATACCCTACATTTTCGCTAGCATCTTTATCCTTGATTTCCAGCAGACTGAGGGAAAGATTGTGAAAGATAAAGAATCCTCAGAAAGAGAAGCAGAGGGCCTCATAATCCTGCTCCTTGGACTAAACTGTTCTACAAAGGAGAGAGATTTCCTTGATGGCAGAAAAGTATTGTGGATCTTCTATGAAGAAATGGGTTTGAAGATGTACTGCAAATCCAATGTCCAAAAGTTTCCTGTAACACCAGGGAAGTTCAGGACTTCCCCTACACATCTGGGTTTTACTGGCAATCTTGCGTTTTTCTCATCCAAGCATGGATCTGCTGAAGCCACAGCATCAGAGAAACCCCTTAGTCTTCTCCCAATAGGGTAGCCACTGAATGGAAACACTAGTGTCTCCTTGAACCAAATTCTATTCCCATCACAAACTTATCTTTTTGTGAGCAAATAACAGCAAGCTTCCCCCTTTTTACTGCAAAGCACAAAACAATGAAGACACTAAAGGCTATCAGAATCTCTTCTTGTGCAGAGAGGTTCACTTGCACCTGTGGAAGACCCATTGTACCCAGAACTCAAGGAAAGGAAGGCCTGAGGTTCAGCAGGATGTCAGAGGGAGAAATTTAATAAGCATCCACTTAAAACTCAATAATTCAAGAGGATTATCACCTTAGAAATCAACTAAATGGAGCATATTGCTTGCCAAATAAAGGAATGGGTTATTTATTGGTTTAGCAAGGACTTTTTATTAAAGCAAACACAAAGTTTGTAATATTCAAGTAACAAAGATAAGCAACAGGGAAACTTCTGAGATTAAGTAGTTGCCTTCTCCAAGACATAAATTGTTATTCTTATTGGATGCTTTCTTTAATTGTTAAAAATGAAGGTTTATTTTGAATTAAACAGTTAAACTTTAAACTACACTTTTTTTGGAACAGAATTCTAGAAGCCCTGGATTTGGGGAGGTTTTTTTGCCTGTTGCTGTCATCTGGAATAAGCATCCTAAAATTACCAAAGGCAAAGTGTGAAGGTTTGGGAGTTCCCCCACCCCCCACACTTTTGTAAAATGACCCAGACTAGCACTCAGTCGGCTGGAAGTTAAATGATGAAGCTATATTTACAGCTTTGCACAATGTACAGCAGATATTTACACTATATACACAATATTTACAGAAATATACAAGTAAAAGGTAATACAGCAACACAACTCCCCTTCCAGAAATCAGAGACCCCAGGAGGGGCTCCCAACCACCCTTCCACCTTCTCCCCACCCCTGTACCTTACCCCAAGGTTTGCCTTACGTGCAAGGTAAATTAGGAGGATCGGCCAAGGGGGTTAGAAGAAAAGTGGTTAGTGAGGATTAATCAGCAGAGGAGCCAGAGCCCAGAAGCTGCTAGATCCCACCAGCAGCTCCTGCTCAAGCAAGCGACAGAGAGCAACTGACTTATCTATTGTTTTGGTTAGTGTTCCCAAACAATTCTCCAGCAAGCCTATGAGTGAAGTAGACATCATGATGTTTTCCTTTCACAGCCTATAGTGTAATTTTCTCTATTAAAATATTCCAATTAGCCTCAAACCAGCACACAAAGATATAAACACCCTTGACTTCAATCTGGACAATTTCAAATCCTCTTACACAGCTGAAAATGTATGGGTTACATTCCCTATCTCTTCATACACTCTGATTTACATCTGTTTCTTTATTTTATTTTTTTCTCTGTTGAGCTAAAACTTGATTGTCCACCTACATATACAACAGTAGAAAACTCCCAATTAATGTTAAAAGAGCCTTAATAAAAACACATGCTGGAGAGAGATTTAAGTTACTGGAAATTTAGCATCTGGGCTCTAAAATATGCGGGTTTTTCCATCAGTCTGGAGGAAAAAATACACAATACTTGACCGGTTGACATATTCTGGTGATTTGTTTTGCATGTTGAAACATTCCCACTCCTGTCACTTGAACCAACACTAGATTGTTTTGCTTCTTAAATAGTGTGAAACTGCAGGATTTATACATTTATAATAGTTGCCAAAACTAGAATAAGACTGACCTAGAGCCGATGCAATATGACTTTATTGGATGTAAGATCTCCACATGGCAGAAGATCTTCCTTGTAAGTGCTGAAATATCAGAAACTGAAACACCAGGAAAAGGGAGGAGTGGTGTAAAACCTGTCTGTGTAGAATTATGTTAAATAATGGAAAGGCTAAACAAGTGGAACAGCCTTTCACAAAGCCCCATGACAGAGACATTCATTGAGAGCATGATGCTAGCATCCAACCTGGCTTTCTTAGAGCTCACTCCAGCAGATGAATCCGTCTCCAAGTGCACGATACATCCATCTCCCTTAGACTTTTCATGGCTGTGCAGTGAAGTAGAGATAGACTTGAAGTAATTCTAAAAGGAAGTAGTAGCTAAACAAAATAAGCCCGAGAGACAGATGTCATAAGCTTCATCAAAATTCAAAAGAAGCCTTCAAGGAGATGATCCCAAAGGATTTGCACTGCTCTCAGACTCAGTACAGAAAAAAAAGTACTATCTCAGGCCTCTGTGTCATACCTAAGAAATTAAGGTGAAGCACATCTTTAAATTTAAGCATCTAAAAGTTAATTGCCAATATTAAACCCGTTATAGGAAAGAGAGAAGCATAGCTTTGAGACCTCTTATCTCACCTCTATAAGAGTCCCAAGTGAATTCTGTATCTTGCTGTTCTGCACTGGCTGTATCCTGGCTTCCCTACCTGGCACCTCACACACCTGCATGGGGCAGAGACACAATTCTGATCACAGAATCCCAGAATGTTAGGGGCTGGAAGAGACCTCTAAAGATCATCTAGTCCAACCCCCTGCCAGAGCAGGATCACCTATACCAAGTCACATAGAAACATATTCAGGCAGGCCTTGAATATCTCCAGAGAGGAAGACTCCACAACCTCCCCTGAGCAGCCTGTTCCAGTGTTCTATCATACTCACAGTGAAAAAAATTTCCTCATGTTTACATGGTACTTCCTATGCCTCTACTTCCACTCATTGCCTCTTGTCCTGTCACTGGGCATCACTGAGAAGATGCTGGCTCCTCTTCCTGGCACTCTCCCTTTACATATTTATAAACATTAATGAGGTCAACCCTCAGTCTCTTCTTCTCTAAAGAGCCCCAGCTCCCTCAGGCTCTCCTCATAAGGGAGATGTTCCACTCCTTTAATCATTTTTGTGGCTCTGTGATGGACTCTTTCAATCAGTTCCCTGTCCTTCAACTGAGAAGCGCTGAAATGGACACAATACTCAAGATGTGGACTCACCAGGGCAGAGTAGAGGGGGAGGAGAACCTCTCTCAACCTACTAACCACATCCATTCTAATTCATCCCAGAATGGCTTTGGTCTTCTTGGCTACAAGAGCACATTGCTAGCTCATGTCAACCTTCCATCAGCTAGAACCCCCCAAATCCTTTTCCCCCTCACTGCCTTCCAACAAGTCAGGCCCCAAACTACTACTACCCCGGTATACCGATACAGGGGGTTGTTCTTTCCCAGGTGCAAGACTCTACACTTGCCCTTGTTGAATTTCTTTAAATTTCTCCCTGCCCAACCCTCCAGCCTGTCCAAGTCTCACTGAATGGCAGCACAGCCTTCAGGTGTGTCAGTCACTCCATCCAGTTTTGTGTCATCGGCAAATTTGCTGACAGTGGACTCTGTGCCCTCATCCAAGTCATTGATGAACATATTGAATAGTACTGGTCCCAGTACTGACCTCTGAGGGCCTCCACTAGACACAGGCCTCCAATTAGAGTCCATCCCATTGACCAGAACTTTCTGACTTCTTTCCTTCAACCAGTTCCACCTCACTACCCGATCACCAGACCACACTTCCCCACTTTTGCTGTCATGTCTTTGTAGCAGAAAGAAGCAATAGCTTTAATCCATGGGTTCATTTTTAAACCATGTCACTTTTAACATACAAATGCTAAATGGAGAGATCAAAACGATTTGTAAGGACTGTGTTCAGTTGAGACAGCATCTGTGGCGCTGCAGCGGAACAAAGAGAAACATGCAGAGTCGGTGCAGAGAAAAGCCTCAGAAAACCTGCAGTGCAGCAGTATGAGTAAACTAGCTAACGAAACACTTTATATCTTTGTACAGCAAGCCACATTAAATGAGGCATGAAAGAGTAATCTGGACATGCACTTAGTGAAAGGGACAGACTGAAAAATATAGAAACAGCCATACAGCTTCAAGCCATGATATTGAAAACGAAATAATAAATGAACCAGTTCAGGGTTAAAGACAAAATTAAATATATTTGCAAACTGAGGGGGAAAAAATAAAAGGAGTGATGACTTGCTATTCTTTGATTTCATAGAACTTAAGACCAGGTGACACTTTTGTATCATCTATTTTGACTTCCTGAATAATAGAGGCTATTACCTTTTTCTCCTCTTTAATACGTAGGTTGTTTTTCAGGTACAGTTAAAGCAATGCAGTGCTTAGCTGCATGAAACAGGTATCTGCGATTAACTGTGTCACTGAACTACACTGTTAGGCTAAAGGACAGAAAGATTATTTCTGTCCTCAGGGGAATAAACAGTTCTGCTCCACAGGCAGATGACAGGGAAGACAATTCAGTTCATAACTGAGGCATTGCCCAGAAGATGCTAAACCACAGCACTGGCAGAAAAACAAAACAAAAAATCACCATAACAGCTGCTCTTTCCAGGTGAAAAATCTATATTTTTTTCCCAAAGCTGGTGTTTGCCACTTCAGCTGCATGAATGAAGCTCAGCAGTATATTCATATTCACCTCCAGAACAGGCTTCTCATTTCTACTCTGACCTCTCCTTGCTCTTGTACCATTTTCATCCTCAACAGATTTCAGTCTCCAAATCTCCAGTTTTGGAGATTAAGGCAGGAGAAAAGCTAAGCAAAACCCTGAAATAAAAATTGTCAATTGTTCTTAAGGAAAAAGAAGCAGGGGGGAAAAAAAGAAAGAAAAGATTGTTCTCCGTTCTTACAGGCAGTCATAAAAACCCTGAAGCATAAGATTTGATTATAATGGTATCTTTATTTAGAGCTGCAAGTGCTGTGGGGCATACCTGAGGCAATGCTTAACCCTCTGTCCTCTAAACAAGATTCAATAATTTCCTTACTGCTGCTAGAGGGTAGCAACAGGAAAGACTCAAGTATGAAATACTTCTGTGGAGGAAGAGCTTCATGTCCTGTAGTTACAAAGGTAGAAAACAGTAAAAAGGCTAAGTAAAGGTTTCAAAGTAAAAGAAGAAAAGAAAAGGGGAACCATGGGCATACTTAGAAGGTTATCTAGTCTAATACCTGGCATAATAGATGACAGTATTTTGCCTACAGTTAAATTCATAGGCAGAAATGCATGCAAATATCATGTTAAGAATGTCAAACAGAATTCAGCAGTGCCACAGATCCTGTATATGTTCACCCTTACCTGACATTTGGATTGAACACCAATATCCTTTTGAGTTCTCCCCCTGACACACACAATTTTAAGTGCAGAGACAAAATTATTTTCCTCTTAATACTCTCTTGTCCATATATCCCAAGACATCATTAGTCTTTTATGATAAGCATTGAAGAAGTTGCTCAGAGAGATCTTTATCCACCATGAAGGTGCCATTTTCTCACACTGATTCAAAAAAAAACCCAAACCCCCAAACCATCAATAACTATCTGTGTATACAGTTTGCTGATACCATCTTCAGTCTGTGCTCCCAGTAGTACTACTATGGCTGTCAGCCTGCAAACATCCAAGCAGGTAATTCATACCACTGTGTATCATTAGACTGTCCTCATGATTTACCACAACTTGTTATGTGTTCTGCAGGCTTGTTATTAATGATTTAAATAAGAACATAGAAGAATCTTCCAATGAATTTCTTTCCTGGTATGTCTTTTTAAAGTGTCCTGTCATTGACTCCAAGCACAACAGCATTTTCATTTGTCTTTTAAATGGCTTAATATTAAAGCAACTAATTTTCTGGATTTTAAGGAGTCATCACTTTTAGATTCTTGGAAGGAAGGTTGTAAACAATTCCCCTCATCATTCTTAAGTACTGTTCACACAAAAATGATGCTTTCACTACACCAACGATCATTTCAGTTTTGAGGAATATGGCAATTCTTAAAGCTTCAGATACATTAATTATAGCTTTTGCTACATTCTGTTCACACAAATTAACACATGGGAGAAAATCATAGAATCATAGACTGGTAAGGTTGGAAGGGACCTCAAGGATCAGCTAGTTCCAACCCCCTGCCATAGGCAGGGACACCTCCCACTAGTACAGGTTACTCAAGGCCTCATCCAACCTGGCCTTGAAAACCACCAGGGAGGGAGCAGCCACAATCTCCCTGGGCAACCTGTTCCAGTGTCTCACCACCCTCACTGGAAAGAACTTCCTCCTAACATCTAGTCTAAATCTTCCCTCTGCCAGTTTAAACCCATTGCCCCTTGTCCTGTCATTGCAAGACCTTGTCAATAGTCCCTCCCCAGCCTTCCTGTAGGCCTCCTTCAGATACTGGAAGGCTACTATCAGGTCTCCTGGAAACCTTCTCTTCTCCAGGCTGAAGAGCCCCAACTCTTGTAGCCTGTCCTCATAAGGAAGCTGCTGCAGCCCTCTGATCATCTTCATGGCCCTCCTCTGGACCCGCTCCAACACTTTGACGTCCTTCCTGTGCTGATGGCTCCAGAACTGCACAAATTACTCCAGGTAAAAAATGGTGACTCGTACACAGGCAAGCATTATGTCTTTAAGACAGAGATTACTTTTTTTTTCTTTTTCTTTTGTTTTTTTTTCCCCATCAGAATGAAGTCTAATACTTATTATTCCAGTATCTGAAGGAGGCCTACAGGAAGGCTGGGGAGGGACTATTGACAAGGTCTTGCAATGACAGGACAAGGGGCAATGGGTTTAAACTGGCAGAGGGGAGATTTAGACTGGATGTTAGGAGGAAGTTCTTTCCAGTGAGGGTGGTGAGACACTGGAACAGGTTGCCCAGGGAGATTGTGGCTGCTCCCTCCCTGGAGGGGTTCAAGGCCAGGTTGGATGAGGCCTTGAGTAACCTGTCCTAGTGGGAGGTGTCCCTGCTATGGCAGGGGGTTGGAACTAGATGATCCTTGATGTCCCTTCCAACCTTACCATTCTATGAGTCTATGATTATCTTGTATGAAGTTAAGGAAATACCATATATTAGTACTATGTTTTTTCCTGGTCACATTGAATCTGCAGTAAATAAAAGCCAAGGTTATAATGTGAAATTATTGTCTATGTCTTTCTACCTTCCACATGATGGTAAAGGCTACTTGTGTATTGATTTATAATTTGCATCATCCCACTGCACCATTATCTGCATTGTTCTGCCCTGGCACAGGTTCCCTGCTTGGTTTGTACAAGGGTAAGCAAAGGGAATCAAGTTTACTGGGTCACTGAAGGAAGGGGAAAAAAAAAAAAATTACGCAGCACTTTGCACCAAGTACAGACAGAAGAGAAGGAACAGACCTGAAATATTGCAATAGATACAGAGAAGAACAAAAGTCCATTACAGTGACAAATCTGCACAGAGAGGAGGAATCAGGATTAATTGGTGGTTTCCCAGCAAAAACAGGCAAGGAGCATAAACTGCTTAACATAATCCCAGGGCATAAAAAGGAAACAATGGTCTACTGACAGAGGAAAAGAAGAAAAAAAAAGGAAAGAGAAAGCAAGAGTTTCTTTCTTTGCTGTAGTGTCTGTGGTTTATCAGATACTACACACCTTGCAGTGCAATTTAATTGGATCAAGAGCTCTGTAGTATTATCTGACCACATAATCACATTGATGTTTGACTTACTCGCTTAAACCAGAACAAGCAGGTAGTAAAGGGTCAGGGAATGATGTAAACTAGAGCACTCATTTCTCCATGAATCCTGAAAGACTCAGACAGGTTTAAACAAGAAGTGGGTTTTATCTTCTTAAAAATAAATTTTAAAAAAAAAGTACAACTCCAAACCTGTGTTGTTTACCTTAACTCTCTTAAACAAAATCAGTGGGTGCTGTATGTCACCACAGAGTACGTTTGTTATTCTCAGCAGCTTTTCACGTGTGCTATGACCTGATCTGTGACTTATTTTAACTATATGTAATAGCACTGGTGGGTTAAAGAATCTGAGATGTCAAAACCCAGCAGAAAATGGTCTCTTGTGGGCTTTGAGTATGTCACACAATGGCTGGTCTGGACTGTAATTCCTACCAACAAACATCTCACTTCCTCCTGTGTGTGCAAGGACAAAATTTAAATGCAGCTGTGTGATAAGGGGAGATATATGCTTCCCTGCAAAGTAGCAGCAAAGGGGAAGGAGGGAGGAGGAGGGCCAACTGTGAAATAAGACGTGCAGCAGCACAGTTCTTTACATCAGGTCTACCTGGGCTCAAAACTATGCCCTGTTCATATTCATAATTTAGTTTCTGTATTTATTTTAGGTCATTTTTTGGAACTGAACCCACATTTTAGTCAAGGTGATACATGATAGTATCTTCTTTCATCCTTAATTGTGTGGTCATGATCTCTGTTATTCACTACTGCTATATGACAACCAACAATCCTGGCCAAGTTTGCCCTGGTCACCCTTTTTTTTCCTTTATTCTGTGCACATTAGAAAATCCTAAATCATTAGTGTGGGGACTTTTTGTTGTTCCAGTGTGCAGCAACTGAAACCAGATACACAGTAGTGAAAAGTGGAACAGTTGAAATTTGTGATCTTTTCCCTGTATTACTAAACCACCAGACTCACTTATTAAAATTGAAAGATTGAAAGTTCTATTAAAGCCCAGGAAGGTGGTGGAGTCACTGTCCCTGGAGGTGTTCAAGAAAAGACTGGATGGGGCACTTAGTGCCATGGTCTAGTTGATTGGCTAGGGCTGAGTGATAGGTTGGACTGGATGAGCTTGGAGGTCTCTTCCAACCTGGTTGATTCCATGATTCTATGAAAGATGAAGTTGGTTTTCTGCTACTGTTTTGATATTAGCTGCAAGAGATGCATAAGAAGAGCCTACCCATTCCAGTGAGATAGAACATTGGGTTTTGGTTTTTTTTTGGGGGGGGAGGGAGGGTTCCCATTTTAAAGTGTCTGAAACTTGCCATTAAGCTGTATCTGCTATTTAAGAATAGGATATTATCAAAGGGTCTGGAATTCTCTCTGTTTAGGGAAAGTGCTAAATCTTCTTGCACACTAGAGATCCGAAGTAGTACTTCCACAGAAGTAGGGAAAGGACTGAAGTTAGAGATGATTCACACTAAAGGGCTTTTGCTGTCTCTCTCTCCCCTCCTTTTCTCCTCTCTCTCCAATTTGGCAGCCAAGAAGGTAGGCAAGCTGGAAGCTTTTAGTTCTGTCTGATAGTCTAACAAAATACCTAGTGCAGATGCAGGGAGCCAACATAAAAGCATGGTGTCTGATTAGATGAGATACCAGGAGCCAAGAAAAAGATTGCAGTGCCTGCTGAGTTGAAACGGAAGTCAGGTTGAAAGGAGGTGTTCCTCACTCTGACAGACAGCACAGGCACTGGGGAAGAGTATGAAGTGAAAACTAAAATGCAGAGAATGGGAATGTTTTACAATAAANTAGTATCACTAAAATGCACTTAAGCCTGGGAAGAAGTAGCAAGCTCCACTGAAGGCCAAGGAGGAATTACAAATACTCAGTGCCTTCCCTATGGCTGTACACATGCTTTAAAATATACATACCTATGCTTAAGTCCCTTCCTGAATCTGGAAGAACGTTTTCAAGTACAAATTTCCCATTCAG
>VWZE01003249.1:381997-398637 GCA_013396675.1 Eubucco bourcierii | reverse complement strand
TTCTATTTGGCTGCTCTCCAGCCACTCCCACCCCAGCCTGCAACTCTGCATGGGGTTGTTGTGGCCAAAGTGCAGCACCTGGCACTTGGATTTGTTGAGCTCCATCCCCTTGGACTCTGCCCATCTGTCCAGGCAGTTGAGGTCCTTCTGCAGAGCCCTTCTGCCCTCCTACCCAGCAACATCAGCCCCCAGCTTGGTGTCATCTGCAAACTTGCTGGTGACTAACTCGATGCCCTTGTCCAGATCATCACTGAAGATGTTAAAGAGAATGGGGCCCAGCACTGATCCCTGGGGGACACCGCTAGTGCCGGCCTCCAGCTGGATGTGGCACCATTCACCACCACTCTCTGGGCTCTACCCTCCAGCCAGTTCCTAACTCAGCACATCCAAGCCACAAGCTGACAACTTAGCCAGCAGTTTGCTGTGGGGACAGTGTCAAAGGTCCTCCTGAAGTCCAGGTAGACCACATCCACAGGCCTCCCCACATCTACCAGGTGGGTCACCTGATCATGATGTTGTGGGTCATTTTAAAGATTTTGCTGAACTAATTGATGCCTCCACTCACTACACTGCATTCATTTAATTTAAAGTTATATATAAGCCCTAAGTTTCTGCATTTATTTTGTGACAATCTTCCAAGTACAGTGATTTCCTAGTGCTCAAAGTACACACACAGATGGAAGTGTTGTCACAGGAAATGCCAGGACTGCTCAACAGTTTTTCTCAGCAAAATTAACTAATAAAAGACACAAACATGCACCTTCCAGAGTCCAATATTATACACAGAATGTGTATGACTCAAGCCATATCACTTGCATTCCTAGAGTTTGCATATCATCTGTTCTGAATCAGAAGGTAACCCTCTTAACTTCTGTTGCCAAATGGATAAAATGAACTGTTCCTTGCAGACAGACCATTCTCCATTGCCTAAGAGCTTATCATGTACTTTGATTGCAGCATTTTCAACTTGCCTGTATGACAGGGATTTCCAGTTTGGGGATCGTAGATCAAACATTAAAACCCAAAAATCAACCTTTGAAGGAAGAAAATTTGCTCTTCCAGATGAAGGAACTTAGTGAACCCATGACACTCTCTCATTCTCCCAGAATGTTTGTTTTCAAACCATAAATCATGTTAAAAGCCAGTATGGAAGATGTAGGACTGAGTCCTCCAGTACAAATCACAGACTGTGAGAAGGTGCAGAAGAAGACTATGCTCTAGAGGTTTCTCTTTCCCTTCAACCTCCTGTCCTGGGTCAATTTCTCTCGCTTCAGATACTCTATCCAGGCAAAGACATATCTTGTTTAAGATTTCCTCTGGAGCCAACAGGAAGAAATAGGGAGATCCCCTGGGCAAATGAAAACTTTGCAGTCCCCAACCCTCTTGGTTCTTTCCATAAGGGTATTGTGTTATGGTTTATAGATGTATTACAGGGTACAGTAAACTCTGCAAATACTACTGGATGTGATGCATACACTCATCATAGCATGTCAATGCCTCCCTCTGTTGTACTAACAGGCTTCCATCTCCAAAAGCTTTTGTTTCACCTTTCCTTTCAGACACACTGTAAATCAAAATCTTTTCAGGGAGTGCTGCCTCAGAAGGCGTATTTATGCAGCTGATTTTGCCAGTTTAATTCTAGTATTTTTGCCCACATACCTCTTGAATCACATCTTCTGTATTAGAGACCGTCTCCATTTTTTGTAAGATTGCAAAAGCCAGGCTGCAAGTTACTGATGAGAAAGCATTTTATGTTTTGCTCTCATTGTGGTTTACTCCATAATGTGAAGGAGGAGCAGTTGATGTGCCTATATTAAGGTAGAACGAGTTCAGCATTGTCTCCCACCTTGCTACATTACAGATTCCTATAAGGAAAGAGAGCTCAGAGCAACAGAAGAGACTGGAGAATTGACCACACTGCTCCTTCCTGGTGAGATTGCAAAAGTTGGGTATTAGTTGACTTCAGGTAGAAAGCCTTGGGATTTACTGCAGAGGAGGCTGGAGGTGAAGAGAGCAGCTCAGGTATAGACAACCTCAAGTTAAATAAAGAAAATTACACTCTTTAAAAGCCTCAGCAAGGGCAAGACAAAAGCCCCTGCAGCAAAGACTGAGCCAGTGACTTGTATCTCAGGTAACATTTTAATAAGTTCAAATCTCAGGAAGAAGAATTCTATAAGAAATGATTCAAGATTCATTTCGGTTCTAGGAGAACTTGAAGAAAAATTTGACAGGGGATATCCATGGGAATCTTCTTTCCAGACCCATACACTTTCCATGAACCTCCACACACTCCTAACACAGTCCCTGAAAGTCCCACTCTCAGGGAAACTCTTTCCTCAGGAACAAGAAGGTGCTGGCTCAGATCAGATAGGAGGAAAATACATCTGTCAGAGTGAGTAATATGGTAAAAGAGTGACAGAGTTGAGTCATTTGGTGAGGAAAGGCTATGGGTGTCTTTTCATGAGAAGATTTTGAGCCACAGTTTCACACCCTGTGATTGTACACAGGCTCAAGTGGTTGCAACACACAGCAGATCAGGAAGACCAGCTGGGCCACCACAGAGGATAAGAGACCAGCAGAGAAATCTAGACCGCTAAAGCATTGTTGGAGTGGGGTGGGTGGGAAACATGAAGAAGAAAACTCTGAGTTTCAAGAAAATTGTGGGAAGGTTGAATAGAGTTGACAAGTTGTCTATGTCCTTATGGGACTTCTAGAGCTACTGCATAGCCAGCTATGGTGTTACAGGCAATGCCCCAACCACTGAAAACAAATTAACTCAGATTGCCCAGCTGCAAGAGAGTCCTGAATACATATCTGAATGCTCATTTTCTACATGGCTCTTGCAATAGCTGAAACAAACTGGAGTGTTTAGTCACAGTGGGTTCCTGTGATCACATGAATCCATCACAGCCTACCTGTACTACCTGGTTTAAGTAAGTAAGAACAGAAATAATTGTCCAGTGACTTTACTTTTCAGCTAAGTGCCTTCTAAGGAACCACAGTTTATGAAGATAAGAACACATTTTCACAGACAGTGCCTGCTTCTAGCAGTGATAATACTTGAGGTTTCTAGTTAGTATCAAGGACTGGTATGCAGCCCAAGGTCAGTGGTGAATCTTGTGTACCAAGTTGGAGGTGCAGAGTAACAGGATGCAGGGAGGAGAGGGCTGTTAAGGTGACCCAAAAATGACCAACAAGGTATTCTGTTCCATACATGTCATATTCAGTGTAAAGTTGAGGGATCAGGAGAGTCAATCTTTCTTCTTCAATGGCCAGCATCCAAGGAGGACCCTGTTGATTCTGCCTTCAACCCGAATCCATGAGTTCCTGAATCCAGTTCCAGAATCCAGATCTTGAATCCAGTTCCTGTCTGCTTTGGTGGTGGTGGTGATTATTTGCTATCAGGGAGATTGGGTTTGATACTGGTTTTGTATATATTTTATGTTATTAAAGTAGTTCTCATTTTCTTTTCCAATACATAAGTCTCTCTCTTATTCACTTTCTGTTCCTTTTGGGAAGGGAGTGAGCTTAAGAGAGAGTGCATCTGACACTTGTTCAGTGGCCTGCCCAGCCCTCTTGACACTTTGTCAAAACCCGCATCTAGATTCCTATCTGTTCCAGGTGAGGCTGTTGTTTCTGAACCCCTACCTCCCCACCTATTATCTGGTCCTTGCAACTGCATGACTTCAGGTTGGTAAATTAGTAAATTTATCTAACCAGAAAATTCAGAGCAGACTCTTTTTTTGGTAAGGTTAAAATTATATTTGGGGAGTTGTTTTATCCTGCAAACAAAGCTGTTATCAACTGCCATTAACACCTCACATCACCCCCTCTTCAATTGTTTGTTGCTCTTTCAAAGAGGAATCAAGATTGCGTTACTCCTTTATGAAAGAAAAGTCACCTCTTACTTGCGGATATAAGGAGAAAACAAAGACAGAATGAAAGTAAAATATCTTGGAAAACCCAAAGATGATAAACATTGTGCCACTTAAATCAGACATAAAGTCTACATGTATGTATCTCACTTGGAAACAATAGCACAGCCACAAATGGACTGACCTGTTCTTTGCTCTCATTCTGACACCAGGGAAAAAAAAACAAAACCAGAGTCATATGGATACACTGGGAACACAAGGACGTGACCTCCAGTCTTGCAGTTCCAAAGAGCCATGACTCAACTTCCTGTGCTTGAAGTAGAGTCAGAACAAAAGCATCTTGAAGTCATTTTTTTCCTGAAGTTAGGGAGAAATGATTGTAAGTTCCTTGCAAATCTCTGAGGTAAATTAGATGTTTATATCTCCAGGTCTGACATGATTAGGTGAATTCTCAGGAATTTGCCAGTGAAGAAGTGCCAGTGAAGAAGCAGCAAACTCTCTGCATGTGTTTTGCTGTGAAGGTTTGAACACTTATGCATATATTAGCCCTATGAGGAGAGGCTGAGGGAGCTGGGACTGTTTAGCCTGGAGAAGAGGAGGCTCAGGGGGGACCTTATTGCTGTCTACAACTACCTGAAGGGTGGTTGTGGCCAGGAGGAGGTTACCTTCTTCTCTCAGGCAACCAGTGACAGAACAAGAGGACACAGTCTCAGGCTGCGCCAAGGCAAGTTTAGGCTGGAGGCGAGGAGGAAGTTCTTCACTGAGAGAGTAATTTGTCACTGGAATGGGCTGCCCAGGGAGGTGGTGGAGTCACCGTCCCTGGAGGCGTTCAAGGCACGTTTGGACATGGCACTTAGTGCCATGGTCTAGTCTTGAGGGCTGTGGTGATGGGTTGGACTTGATGATCTCTGAGGTCTCTTCCAACCCTTGCGATACTGTGATATTTTGCTTTGTCACCTTTCAACATAAAATCATTCAATTGGAAGAGTAGAAAGAGGCCTTGTGACCTGATGTTAGAGTAAAACAAATGTCTAGCACAAAAATTATTTGGAAAACTTGCCACAGAATATACTCAGTCCAGTTCCCTCCAGCCCTTTAAGCACACCTATATAAATTTATTTATTTATTTATCACAGTATCACCAGGGTTGGAAGAGACCTCAAAGATCATCAAGTCCAACCCATCACCACAGACCTCAAGACTAGACCATGGCACCAAGTGCCGCGTCCAAACCCACCTTGAACACCTCCAGGGACAGTGACTCCAAAACCTCTCTGGGCAGCCCATTCCAGTAGCAAATGACTCTCTCAGTCAAGAACTTTCTCATCACCTCCAGCCTAAACTTCCCCTGGCACAGCTTGAGACTGTGTCCTCTTGTTCTGGTGCTGGTTGCCTGAGAGAAGAAGGTAACCTCCCCCTGGCTACAACCACCCTTCAGGTAGTTGTAGACAGCAAGAAGGTCCCCCCTGAGCCTCCTCTTCTCCAGGCTAAACAATCCCAGCTCCCTCAGCCTCTCTTCATAGGCCTTGTGCTGGAGGCCTCTCACCAGCCTTATTTTTATTATTATTGTTGTTAGTGTTATTATTATTTAATGCTTTGTATTTCTAACTTAAAACACAAAAAAAAAGTGATAAAAGATTTTTTGATACCTTATAAAAAATATTTTTACAAATTCTAGTCAGGGAAATAAATACTCCTTGAGTAAGTGGATCATTGAAAAGAGGCCAGCAAGAAAGGAAGAATCCACACCACACATACATGCCTCTTATCCAGATTAAAATGTCATAGCTAAAAACTTCCTGCAGTCCAGAAGATCATTTAACGTACACTAAAGAAAACTAATCACAGGCTACCAACCTCAATTTCTGAGGTAGGTCAATTCTTCAGCCTGAATGGGGTGATCTTAGGGTGGTCACAGGCCGTGAGCACTATCCTGTGACAGAAAAAGGAAGAGCTAAGGAAATATGGGTAATTTGTGGATTTTAGGAACTATTTTGTTCATCATCTTCTCAAGTCAGTTGTTGTGATTTACTAGACACAATGAATGACACTGTATCATTCATGGGCTGGCTCAAAACCTCTCCAAGTCAGAGACTGGCCTTCTGTTAACTTCAGCTGGCTTTCAGGCCCATGAATGCTGTGCATTGAGACACACTAAGACCACTATCCAGCCAAGTAAGCACATGTTTGACTTGCACCATCATAATAGTTCCATTGATCTCCCAAGGTTACCTCCACTGCTTAAACCCTTGCTTATGTGCTTTGCTTGGCTCATTGACTAAAATTTCAATAGTGTTACTCCAGAAATTAATTTGGCTCTCTAGTTATGATGAAATGTTGCAAATATCTAAAGATATCAGGCACAGAATTTAGCATCAGTTTCACTGCAACATGACATACAATAGCAAGTAGAAATTATTTCTCTTAAGAGTTTTATGGTGAGGAAAGCTAGGGAAAAAAATGGCAGGTGCATATCTATTGCTTGCTGTGTCACATAAATTCTTACCTACAAGTATTTCATTTATTACAGGGGAAACATTGCAGTGTAATGGTCTTTTTCTTCTTTTTCTTTTTCTTTTGTTTCCCCTTCCTTTTCTTCAGTATTCCCATGGAAACACTTATTTAGATGACCATTATTTTTTCATGAACAGTATTGTAAATATGTAATGGAACATAAATATTTTGTATTTAGCCTAATAAAAAATTTAGTTCCATAAAAGATTTATCCCAACTAAAAATAATGTGGCCTCAAATAGGAATCAGTGGTAGTAATATGAGGCAAATATTCCTCTTTTAAGATAGAGCAGAGAAGCTAAACAAATACTCCCAAACATGTTTGATAGGATTTAACCCAAATATAAAAAATTAGTTTATGTTAGAAGCACCTACACCTGAGATAAAAGAGTCCAAACAACATCTTATTGTAGACCTAACTTAAGGGCATTTAAATTTAGATGATCTGACAGTGTGCTACAAAAAAATATCCATTAGGGTGAATAAGACTTCCCATATAAAAATAATTAGAAAATACAGAAAATTAAATTTACACTCTGCGTGCAGCCAAGAAATTTTGCAATCATCTGGTTCAGTCCACACATTACACTAGGTAAAGCCTACATTTCTTAGATGATCTTTAAAGATCCTTTCCACCCCAGATTCCTACAGTTACTTATCAGAAAACTGAAAATAATTCCATATATCCAGCTCATTAGCCCATCCCAGAAAGACTTCCTCCTAAGGCAAGCTTCTCCTGTACTTGCCTGCTTTCGCTGCTGTTGAAATCCTGCCACTTCATGTAACTACATAGGAGCAACCACAATTAACTAATACAGCACAAATTTTCAGTTCAAGCACTTGAAGCAAATTCTGTGTGATACCTCCTACGGTGTAAAAGAAAAAAAAAAAAAATTCCTCAGGAGAATATTAGGCAAACCGAAGTTGTAAATAAATGTTTGAAAATTATGACCAGCCCACAGACTTTGCATGAACAGAGATACATACCAGTTTTGGCAGGCCCATCTTTCATTGTGAATTATTCATCCCTCTCTTAACATTTCTACTTTAGCTGGTTTTAATTTCATTGCTGTTGGGCAGAAGTGTGAAACCACAATAGTAAAATGAAAGTGGCCTGAGAAATTACTTTATATGAGTCAAAGTCAAGGAAAAAATGCCTTAAGAAGTACAGAGCTGCATGTTTTAAGTGTCAATGTATTTTATCCTTATTAAAACAAAGCAAGGTGCATGGCAGGTTATGTGCAGTGGCAACAGCTATGTGGCAGAAAGCCTAAACAGGCAGATCAGGGGCTGAAAAAAGCATCAGGACTCCAGTCACTGCTGGAGCACAGCACATTCTGCAGTTGTGGATGAACAGTCCTCAACTAAGCATTAACAGCTGATGCACATTACAGAGCTACTTCATATCCTTGAGGTGTGATGAATTCCTAAGGAGATCTGTAGCTATAGCACCTCACTCTCTGGAAGCAGATGGGATTTTAGCCCTGTGTTAACTTCTAGGTTTCTCCTGAAGACCAATGAGCTAATTTACACTTCAGGTATATTCTGCCACAACCATTCCTGGCAGAGTCTGCTTGGATTTCTTGAGTTGAGCTCCTCAAAAGTACAAAGGGCTGAAAATGCTTGATAGTCTTCCAGTACCCATTGGTAAAATGAAGCTAGTAATCCAAGCAGCTATAGCCCACTTAGCAGACCCTAAGAATCAGAAGGATGTTAGTCCTTCACAGCTCTGTAACAGTCCTATCCCCAAGAGACCTTCTTTGGAAAGAGCTGAAGTTCCCTGTCTCAGAAGTGACTCCTTGATATGGCAAGAAGTGTTTAAAAGAAAATACTCTGCACAATCTGTGCTTCAGGTTTTGCTCACCATTGTTTTTATCTTTTGAAAGGAAAACAACAATATTTTGTAACACCCAGACATTTTTTCAGCTTTAATGTAATCAATAGGGATATTTTCAAGACAAAATCTGTTAATGTTTAGTATGCTTTTTCTGGTGAATAAAACTCGAGGAACTATTAGAGCAGAACTTATAGAAATTCTGTGTTAGTTATTAACCAAATCCTTACATGAACTTATTTCTATACTCCCATATTAGATCATACAGCAAGACAGTGTAATGTGGGAAGTCTCTGGTAAGCGTACTAAAAGTCATAGAATCATAGAATGGTAAGGTTGGAAGGGACCTCAAGGATCATCTAGTTCCAACCCCCTGCCATAGGCAGGGACACCTCCCACTAGTACAGGTTACTGAAGGCCTTGTCCAACCTGGCCTTGAACACCTCCAGGGAGGGAGCATCCACAACCTCTCTGGGCAACCTGTTCCAGTGTCTCACCACCCTCACTGGAAAGAACTTCCTCTTAACGTCCAGTTTAAATCTCCCCTCTACCAGTTTAAACCCATTGCCCCTTGTCCTGTCATTGCAAGCCCTTGTCAATAGTCCCTCCCCAGTCTTCCTGTAGGCCCCCTTCTTCCTATAGGCTTTTACTTCTTTATATTTACAGATATATTTGGTTCTGTCCTCTGGAAGATCATAAAATAAATGTCATTTTAGTACTAGGGCTCATATACTACTGAAAGCAAGATTTGGAGTTTTCTATTGAAGGCTCCATCCTCTCTGCCCCAAATCCTATAAAGCACAATCCTGAGCAATGGAAATAGCTATAATACTGTCAACAACAACAACAACAACAATAATAATAATAATAATGATGTCTGATTAAATTACTGAGTGTTTTTTTTTAAAAACTACTGGTTTTACTGTAAAAATGTTGCTTAAAATAGTGCTTAATTGCTGCATCTCCATGAGACATCTAAAAAGACATGGATAAAGTAATCATTTCTTGTTGATATTCTAGAGATTTGAAGCCTAAACCAAAATACTGATATTCCAGTCACACAGACTATGTCAGTTCTGAATTACACTTTGGTAATATTCACAGACTTATCTTGGATGTATGTACTTACATAAAGCCAAGAATTTTCTGATATCTACAGATTATCAATGCCATATGCAAACTTATCAAACCAAGCACAACATCTGCCTAGCACATGTTGTTTGGTCTGTAAGAAAAAAAGGAAGAAAAGAAAAAAAAAAAAAGGAAAAATACCTTGGAAGCACAAACTGCAAAACTATTTTAACTATTCTTTTCCATCCTGAGTCAAGATTGTGTCAGAAAGTTTAAAGATGCTGTCTAGCTTTATTGGTTTCATGAGCAGCTAGAGGGTCTCCTTGAGTGTGTGGTTCTCACCATGATGTTGTTCGTGAGTTGCTGTTCTCAGTGATAATTCCTGGATTCCAGGTGCTCTAGCCTAGAATCATGCAACAGAATTAAGAGACTTCTTTTAACGCATGGTAGGTTTGAGTGCAGGTTGGTAGGAAAGCAATGACCTTTGCTGTCATCCCTTTTATAAGTGCTAGGGAAAAATCCATGAAATATGAGTATTTCTCTAAAGGTACCATGTACAGAGGAAAGTATCTGATTGCTTGATGATGATTTACATCATCTATCAGGAAGACCACAACCTCTGGTACTAAAAAGAAAAGGAGGGTAGTAGTAGTAGTAGGTGACTCCCTTCTAAGGGGAACAGAGGGTCCTGTGTTGACCAGACCCATCCCACAGGGAGGTTTGCTGCCTCTCTGGGACTCGGGTGCGGGACATCAAGAGGATGCTACCTAAGTTAATTCAGGCTACTGACTATTATCCTCTGCTGGTTATCCAGGCTGGCAGTGATGAAGTTGACAAAAATGGTACTAAGGTAATTAAAAAGCAATTCAAGTCTCTGGGTGCATTGGTGATACTTCATGATGCAAGTGGTGGAGGAGCCAACTAGGAGAGGAGTGCTGCTGGACCTGATGCTCACCAACAAAAAGGGTCTGGTTGAAGTAGTGAAGGTTGAGGACAGCCTTGGCTGCAGCGATCGTGAGATGATGTAGTTCAGAATCATGAGTGATAGGAACAAACTGTCTAGCAGGATCACAACTCTGGATTTCAGCAGGGCCAACTGTGGCCTCTTCAAGTATTTACTAGGGGAAATAGCATGAGACAGAGCGCTACAAGGCGAAGTGGCCCATGATAATTGGTTAATATTTGTAAAATATTTCTTCCAAGCTCAGGATCAGAGCATTTCAGTGAGTAGGAAATCAAGAAAGGGAGTCAGGAGACCTGCGTGGTTAAGTAGGGAGTTGCTGAACAAAATTAAGTGCAAGGAAAAAGTCCACAGCTCATGGAAGAAGGGACCAGCCACGTGGGAGGAGTATTAGATGATGCTCGGAGGATGTAGGCAGGGTGCTAGGAAAGCTAAGGCCTCCTTGGAATTCAATCTTGCAAGGCAGGTCAAAGGGAACAGAAAGGGCTTCTTCAAATGTACTACAGGAAGAACCAACACTAGAGGCAATATTGGCCCACAGCTGGATGGGTGCCCTGGTGACAGAGGATGTGGATAAGGCACAGCTGCTGAATGCCTTCTTTGTCTCTGTCTATACTCAGGAGCTCCACAACCCTGAGGCCACAGAGCAAGACAAGGTTAAAGAGGAGGTTAGGAGGTTTTCTTGGTTGATGGGGACTGGGTTAGTGAGGACTGGGATAGAGAACAGTTAAGTAAACTGAACATCAGTAAGTCCATGGGTCCTGATGGTATACACCCCTGAGTGCTGAAGGTCATTGCCAGACCACTCTCCATCATTTTTGGTAAGCCATGGTGGACAGGAGAGGTGCCTGGGGATTGGAGGAGGGCAAACATCACTCCAATCTTCAAAAAGAGTAAGCAGGAAACTGGGTTAGTGAGGACTGGGATAGAGAACAGTTAAGTAAACTGAACATCAGTAAGTCCATGGGTCCTGATGGTATACACCCCTGAGTGCTGAAGGTCATTGCCAGACCACTCTCCATCATTTTTGGTAAGCCATGGTGGACAGGAGAGGTGCCTGGGGATTGGAGGAGGGCAAACATCACTCCAATCTTCAAAAAGAGTAAGCAGGAAGACCCAGGTAAATATAGACCAGTCAGCCTCACCTCCATAGAATCATAGAATCATAGAATGGTAAGGTTGGAAGGGACCTCAAGGATCATCTAGTTCCAACCCCCTGCCATAGGCAGGGACACCTCCCACTAGTACAGGTTACTCAAGGCCTCATCCAATCTGGCCTTGAACACCTCCAGGGAGGGAGCAGCCACAACCTCCCTGGGCAACCTGTTCCAGTGCCTCACCACCCTTACTGTAAAGAACTTCCTCCTAACATCTAGTCTAAATCTCCCCTCTGCCAGTTTAAGCCCATTGCCCCTTGTCCTGTCATTGCAGGACCTTGTAAATAATCCTTCCCCAGCCTTCCTGTAGGCCCCCTTCAGATACTGGAAGGCTACTATCAGGTCCCCTCGAAGCCTTCTCTTCTCCAGGCTGAAGAGCCCCAACTCCCTCAGCCTGTCCTCATAGGAGAGCTGCTCCAGCCCTCTGATCATCTTTGTGGCCCTCCTCTGGACCCGCTCCAACACTTCCATGTCCTTCCTGTGCTGAGGGTTCCAGAACTGCACACAGTACTCCAGGTGGGGTCTGACGAGAGCAGAGTAAAGGGGCAGAATCCCCTCCCTTGCTCTGCTGGCCACGCTTCTCTTGATGCAGCCTAGGACTCGGTTGGCTGTCTGGGCTGCATGTGCACACTGCAGACTCATGTTGAGCTTTTCATCAACCCAGACTCCAAGGTCCTTTTCCTCAGGGCTGCTCTCCAGCCATTCACCACCCAGCCTGTATTTGTGCTTGGGATTGTGCCTACCCAGGTGCAGGACCTTACACTTGGCCTTATTGAATTTCATCAGGTTGGCCTGGGCCCAACTCTCCAGCCTGTCCAGGTCCCTCTGGATGGCATCCCTGCCCTCTAGCAAGTCGACTGTGCCACACAGCTTGGTGTCATCTGCAAACTTGCTGAGGGTGCACTCCATTCCTCTGTCCATGTCACTGACAAAGATGTTAAACAGCACTGGTCCCAGCACTGACCCCTGAGGGACACCACTTGTCACTGGTCTCCAGGTGGACATTGTGCCGTTGATCGCCACTCTCTGGGTTCGACCATCCAGCCAATTCCTTATCCAGCGAGTGGTCCATCCATCAAGTCCATGCTTTTCCAGTTTGGTGACCAGGATGTCATGTGGGACAGAGTCAAATGCTTTACTCAGGTCCAGGTAGATGACATCAGCTGCCTTTCCCTTGTCCACTGTCGCTGTGACTTCATCATAGAAAGCCACTAAATTTGTCAGGCAAGATCTGCCCTTGGTGAAGCCATGCTGGTTCCCACCAATCACCTCTGCTTTGTTTTCCATTTGCCTTAGCAGGACTTTCAGCAGGATCTGCTCCATGATCTTGCCAGGCACAGAGGTGAGGCTGACTGGTCTGTAGTTTCCAGGGTCATTCTTTTTACCCTTCTTGAAGATGGGTGTTATGTTTGCCCTTCTCCAGTCAGCAGGAACTTCACCAGTCTGCCATGACTTTTCAAATATGATGCACAGTGGTTTGGCAACTTCATCTGCCAGTTCCCTCAGGACCCGTGGGTGGATCTCATCAGGCCCCATGGACTTGTGCACATTCAGGTTTCTTAGGAGCTCATAAACATCATCTTCTACTATAGTAGGCAGATTTGCCTGCTCCCAGTCCTCACTTTTACCCTCTGCAACTTGGACATTGTGGTTGGAGCCCTTGCTGTTAAAGACTGAGGCAAAGAAGTCATTGAGCACCTCAGCCTTGTCCATGTCCTTTGTCAGCAGCTCTCCATTTTCCTTCTGTAAGGGTCCCACATTGTCCCTAGTTCTCCTCTTCTCACTAATATACCTGTAGAAGTTCTTCTTGTTCCCTTTAATGTCCCTGGCCAATTTCAATTCGAGCTGTGCCTTAGCTTTCCTTACCACAGCTCTGGCTGCACGAACAGTATCTTTGTATTCATCCCATGTCCCCTGTCCTCGCTTCCATTCTCTATAAGCCTTCTTCTTGCTTTTGAGTGTATCCATCCCCAGAAAGATAATGGAGCAGCTTATCCTCAGTACTGTGCTTAACCATATCAAGGACAAGAAGGTCATTGGGAGCAGTCAGAATGGTTTTACAAAGGGGAAGTCATGTTTGACCAACCTTCTATGAGCACATAACCAGGTGCATAGATGATGGAAGAGCAGTGGATGTGCTTTACCTTGATTTTGTGGCCTGGGTGATGGAGTTGTGAGGTGGATTGGTTAAAGGAAAGAAGTTAGAGAGTTGTCGTCAATGGGACAGAGTCTAGGTGGAAACCTGTTGCTAGTGGAGTCCCTCATGGGTCAGTACTGGAACCAGCATTATTCAGTGTATTAATTAATGACCTGGATGAGGGCATGGAGTGCACTGTCAGCAAGCTGGCTGACAACACCAAGCTGGGTGGAGTGGCTGCCACACTAGAGAGTTGTGCTGTCATTCAGAGAGACTTAGACTGGCTGGAGAGTTGGGCAGGAAGAAATTTAATGAAGTTCAAGAGAGGCAAGTGTAGAGTCATGCACCTGGGAAAGAACCACTCTATGTATTGGTATAAGTTGGGGACTGACCTGCTGGAGAGCAGTGAAGGGGAGAAGGACTTGGGAATCCTGGGGGATGGAAGGATGGCCATGAGCCAGCAGTGTGCTCTTGTGGCAAGGAAGGTCAACTAAAAATAATATTTTAATTTGAATGGCTTTATTGTACACAGAAAATCCAAAGAGAAAAATAAAATTGATCAGAGATTAGTGTCTATTAATATCTATTAATATNAAAAAAAAAAAAAAACAAACAACCAAACAAAAACAAATGGGAAAAAAACCCACAACAAAACAAAAAAACCTGGACAAAAAAAGAAACTCCTTTGCTACCTCTGTCAAGTAGAAATCCCACACAAAACAGGTACAAAATACCCTGAAGCACTCCTGAATTTCAGTGAGTATGTCAGGGAAAAGTGTGCCCATGTCCATTACCTCAGGTGCACACCCTCATTCTTTTCACAGATATATTTTAGACCTCTGTATTGGGTCCCCTGGGTCAAAAAAAACCAAAACACCACTGGAACCAAGCAGAACAGATCCCAAGGAAGCTGAGCCCATGCAGCTATGAGCATTAAGCAACCTGGTCAGGTGGTGTCATCTGGCTGTTCCTGACCGCTCATAGCAAAAGCAATCACAAGTCTCTGTTGCCAAGAACGGAAGTTGCAGAAAATTATTATTCCCCATTTGTGAAAGAGCTTCTAACCTTTTGTATTTCTATCACATGGCTTATTAGTATTCCACCCTATGTTTATTTTACTTCTGGGATTGCACCACCCCATCCCTGATTACTTTGTTTTTCCTAACGTATTAGCTACTAAGCTATGTATTTGAGTAGTAAGGAAAATATTAGGTGGTTTCCCCTGTGATAAGAAAGGACAGAACCACCATCAATATAAAACAGAGCACTATCTAGGCTGGCATTATATCTCTGAAAATGAATGTGCAATGTCGGAGAACTCTTGTCTGTGTGGTTTTTGCATACACACTACAGTAGCCTCCTAGTTTGTGTAAACTAATTAAGATAGTTGTCTTTGGAAAACTTTCCATTTGCAACTTCAGTTTACCTCCATCCCTGTAATTGTGGCAGTGTACTGTTAAATTCAGCTTACCAAGTAGATTGTTAAAATAAAGTTTACAGAGGCTGATAGCGATAAGGATATTTCACAAAGGATGTACACTTTCAAAATGAGACTTACTTTCCAGGTGGTGGCCATCTGGCGTCTCTGCCTGTATGTTTGAGTATTAGTCTAAGTCATTATTGTGTCAGTCTTGCACACACGCAGACCACCCAGCACCTTACTGGCCCTACTGCTCCATGCCATAACAGCACCTTTGTTTGTCCCCCAGGAATGTCATTTGTTCATTGCAGACTACCTAAGGACTGTTTCCTGCCTACGTGTTCTTTGGCCTTCTGCAAAAACACAGTCCCTCCAGGGGAAAGAATGAGGCTTATTATTGCTGCAACAAAACTTCAGGAAATACATCCAGAGTTATAATTAATTACATCAATATACATTTCCAATCCCTTTTGGAATCTAATTATATTCTTGCCCTTGACTTTATGTAGCTTCCACAAGCTAATTACAGGTTGGCTGAAAAAAATATTTCTTCATATCTCTATCTCAGTTGTCGATTTGCACATTTTTATCACATTCATCTCTACTGTGAGTTGTCTGTTTCCAAGTTTTTGAACACTGTCAGTTTGCTTTGAATACCTCCTCAAAATACTTTATTCAGAAGGCAATAATCTTTACTGTGTAAAAATTGCAGATGAGGACAATTCTGATTTACAGAAGAGTACTTTAGTGATCTCCATATAGATCATCTAAAAAACCAAACTGGCTTACTATATTTATGTTTCTGATCTTTACTTCAAATTGAGCTGAAGAGTCTTGGCTGACCTATCTATTCTCTTGAGACATATTGATTCAGCATCACTCCTAGATAGCATGCTTTATGCTACAGAAATTTCATTTGTCAATAATCAGAACAAAGTCCTTCATCAGTGTTTGAGATCTTTAGTTCACACACAGGCAGTTCATGGTTACGGATAAGACACTTGATGGCCTCTAAATAGAAGGAATCTTCTCAGTTCTAAGAGCTCCTACAAGTCACAACCCAAATGCCTAACCTCTAAAGTGTGCATGTTCTTATGACTACAGCTCTTTATTCCTACAAGCATGTACCCTCTCTTTTCTCGTGTATATTCCTTACACCAGAAGCTGACAAAATACTTATTTTAAAATGTATTCGCATATCCAAGCACATTAAGGGTACAATTGCTTTCCATATTCAGGACTGTTTTACCATACAAACTTACAGGAAGACCTGGCATCACGAGAACTTGGTCATTTACTTGGACCTGAGTAAGGCATTCGACTCTGTCCCACATGACATCCTGGTCACCAAACTGGAAAAACATGGACCTGATGGGTGGAGCACTGCTGGGTAAGGAATTGGCTGGATGGTGGCACACAGAGAGTGGTGATCAAGGGCACAATGTCCACCTGAAAACCAGTGACAAGTGGTGTCCCACAGGGGTCAGTGCTGGGACCAGTGCTGTTTAACATCTTTGTCAGTGACATGGACAGAGGAATGGAGTGCACCCTCAGCAAGTTTGCAGATGACAGCAAGCTGTGTGGCACAGTTGACTTGCTAGAGGGCAGAGATCCATCCAGAGGGACCTGGACAGGCTGGAGAGGTGGGCCCAGGCCAACCTCATGAAATTC
>VWZE01003249.1:370428-381854 GCA_013396675.1 Eubucco bourcierii | reverse complement strand
GGGTCCAGAGGAGGGCCACAAAGATGATCAGAGGGTTGGAGCAGCTCTGCTATGAGGACAGGCTGAGAGAGTTGGGGCTGTGCAGCCTGGAGAAGAAAAGGCTTCCAGGAGACCTTATAGGTAACCTTACAATATCTGAAGGGGGCCTGCAGGAAGACTGGGGAAGGACTATTTACAAGGTCTTGCAATGCCAGGACAAGGGGCAATGGGTTTAAACTGGCAGAGGGAAGATTTAGACTGGATGTTAGGAGAAAGTTCTTTGCAGTGAGGTTGGTTGCCCAGGGAGGTTGTGGCTGCTCCCTCCCTGGAGGTGTTCAAGGCCAGGTTGGATGAGGCCTTGAGTGACCTGTACTAGTGGGAAGTGTCCCTGCCTATGGCAGGGGGTTGGAACTAGATGATCCTTGAGGTCACTTCCAACCTTACCATTCTATGATTCTATGATTCCAGATAACCAGAGTTTTATACAGGAGAGTTCATTGCATACAATAAAAACAGAAGATAAGAGCGGATCAAAAGAGAAGATTAGTTCTTGCCTTCAGAATAAAGAGGTTCATCTAGGAGCATATTTGAAAATGCACTGCCAACATTAGAGTTGTAAATTAGAAATTAAAATGTATCTGGAGCCCATCTTCATTTATATCTTTTTGTTTACCATGCATGATACTAATGATATTTAAATTTCTAACATCAGTGGTTGAGATCACAGATTTAAATATCACACTAAAGAAAGTTATTTCTTACTGAGACTTACATTCAGTGCTGACCAATACACCAGTGAATTTCTCTGGAAAACAGAGAATTCAATGAGGAACAGTCAAGGCCTTGCCATATCTGAATGCCTCAAATTTCTGTGATAGGATCAATTCTGTAGGATTTCTACAAGGATCACTTATGATCTCCATCCAAATTTCAGATAGGAGGGAAACAAGCAAACGATATCTGTGTCATATGAGGTATGGAAATTAATTGTAACACGATAAACCACTGCTCAGCAGAAGGCAGGGAAAAAACGATTCAGACCTTGCCACAAAGGCCCTGGGCAAGCATTGTGCAAATACCAAAACTTGTAAATAATAAACACATCTTCATAGTTCTGAAATCAGTTAGATAGCTAAAGGCATGTTGGTGCCTTATTTATCCAGCAGCATGTGTGGTCGTCGTCTTCCTTCCTTTGATGGAAGATCAATCAGACTCCACCACATCCCCTTTTCCCTGTCCCAATTAAATAATCACATCAGAAAATTAGACTAGACACTAGGGTCTCAGAATACGCAGTAAAGGCAAATCACAATCACTTTGCTGATTTTTCTTTTCAGTTTTTTCTGTAGCAAAACTGTACACTCTGTCCTCACTCCTGATTCTAACAAAATACCAGTAAGACTGTTTCATTAGAGGGAAACAACAGCAGGACTACCAGCTGCAGAATCACAGGATCACAGGCTGTTAGGGGTTAGAAGGAACCTCCAGAGATCATCAAGTCCAGATCATCTGCCAGAGCAGGACCATGGAATCTAGTGCAGGTCACACAGGAATGCATCCAGACAGAGCTTGGAAGTCTCCAGAGAAGGAGACTCCACAAAGTCTCTGGGAAGCCTGTTCCAAAACAAATGAGAAGAGGGTGCCCCTTCCTACTTGACACTCAGCCCTCAGGTATTTATGAACATTTATTAAATCCCCTCTGAGTCTTCTCTTCTCCAGACTAAAAATCCCCAGGTCTCTCAGCCTCTCCTTTCCAAGGCAGTGCTCTGGTCCCTCAATCATCCTTGCAGACCTCCATTTGGCTCTCTCACAAAGATCCCTGTCCCTCTTGAACTGGGGATCCCAGTTCAAGACTTGCCTGATTCCAGAATCTCATGAGGTTCCCCTTCACCTCAATCTGTACACCTAACACCTCAAAAACGATGATGATGAGATACACCAAAGAACATGCATCTGTCTGTGCAACAACAACACAGCTTAGTCAGAGATCAGAGAGCCTGGAGCCAGTCAGTTCCACACACTTCTGAGGCTCAGTTGTTGTTTACTGAAAGAAGTATTAGAAAAGAGATTGCAAAAGAAAAATGGGCTCCTACTACAGGCCCCGAAGCGTGGAGCTCTGAGGGAGGCTCTCATAATAAACAGTAGAATTTCATTTGAGCACTTCCCTAATTTTCATGAGTCAGAAAAATTCACTTTGAAAGAGATGTGACAGCAAGTGCTCCCAGCACTGCTTAAGCAAAGAAGGACTACCCCTCATTCAGCAAAGGCATAAATGTATACTGGGTCCCAGCTGAGAGGGAAGGCCTTCACTCAGTTTGTGCCAACCCAGTCAGTGTTTTACCTTCTGTTTTCCCCATTTTTAAGTAACATTCATGTTGTTAATTTCTGCAGACTTGCAGAGTGGGAGCTGTGAAGTTTAGACCTCTGTATGTAGCTTTTTTAATACACAGGTATCCTACATTCTCTCCACCCTCTAGCATTCTTACTCCTCTGAAGTACACCATGGAGCAATCTAGGGCATATTCAGCTCCTCTCCACCCCAAAGCCCAGTGCTGTATGAAGTGCCATAGGAAAGGAGAAATGATGGTGTGACTGTTCAGAAAACAAAGTGTGTTACTAACTAGTCACTACCTCTTATCACAAACTTCCCTAACACTCCAGAAGATCAGAGACCTGTGCCAGTGCCCTGAAGTACTCTCTGCACAAGGTGAAGAAGGCCAGCACAATGACGAGATTTTCTCACAACAGATTTTAAATCCAAGGAAGGATGTAGCCTTTTCCTGCTGGGGGAATTTCCAAGAGTAGGAGTCAAAATCTCATTTCTGGTATGCATAGTCTCTTGAGTCAGTTATATCTTACCCAAGCAGATTAAAAAAAAAAAAAAAAAAAAAATTGGCTTTGTTTCTTTTCTGTCTGCATTTCAGTTTCCCTTAATTAGCATATTCAGTAGGCATCTCCCACAGCTCACAGGCTTAATGAGTAAGTTTATATACTTCGAGACCAGTCTGAAAACAGGGCCCAAGCAGTCCTTGGAGTCTCTCAAATGGACTAACTTGGCCTGCAGAAGATTAAGTTACTCACTATGCACAAATACTTAGGTTTAGTTTGTTTATTAAGCATATCTTCTCTTTTTTCTTTTTTTTTGCACCATGTTTTTTTCTAGAAAAGCATGGCTATGAGATGGTAGATACCACAAATGGGAATCTCTGGCAAATGGCATATTGCAGAAGCAAAACGAGAGTGCATAAAATCACACCCTCCCATTTCTTCCCACCAGAAATGGCAAATTAGTCTTGGCATATCAAACAAGAAAGGTGATGGCCTGCAGGAGTCAGCAAATCAGTTCTAAGATGAATTTGATTTTACTATTGTAATAAAAAATTAATTCCCCTCTTACGTGACAGTTTTGCTTTGGGTATCTAATATAAGCAAATACCAACTCTCGTCTTCCCAGGTGATAGAATTGCAGAGGTCAGTTAATTGACAACCACTGAGATCTTTCCCAACCTTCTATTCCAGGGCCCAGAGGCATAACTGATTGAACATAGCTACAAATAGTATAGGCTTCATCCTGTTTTCATGCATTTACAATTTCATCTTAAAGTCAATGCTGTTATAACATTGTTTACTGAATGTTTAATTTGCTGAGCACGCAGGATTCCAGCTGAAGTTAATGTGAATTGCAGGTGCTCGAATCGCTGAAAAATAAGCTGCCCCTTTTGTATTTAAATGCATATTTATACTGTTACATCAGGTTGCTCTGCTTCCATAATGATTAAAACATCAAAGAAGATGACAAATATATCCATAAATAAATAATTTGAAGAAAAAACCCCAAGTATTAAATTGTATTTCCTGTCCTTCATCCAAGCTCTTCCCAAAGGACTTGATCAGAAGTCCCTGATGCCAGCTAAAACATTTATTTTACATTTGGTGAACTTTGAACCAGCTTCTAAATGCCTGAACAGAACTAGTCTGGGCCACCATGCTGTAGTGCAGACAAAGTCATCACTGGAGGCCTGGACTTAGGGCATTGTGTGCGGCTGTCTCAGCCCAGTGTCAGAGCAGCAAGCCCAGAGACCCTGATATGTAACAAAGGGCTTGGTGTACAGCAAAGCAGGACAGGACTGGAAAAACACATTTGTAGGCAGGGGCTTGTTCACCCTGCCAGATCTGCAAGGCAGAGCTCATGGGCTAAGCACGAGACCATGTTAACAGGATGTCAGGGGAGATTATGTATCATTTCTGCCATTCATTTCCTTTCCTGGACTTCAGCCTAACTCTTCAGCTCTTTTCAGGACATTTCAGAAAACATTACATAAAGTGGAAACCTCAGGCTTGCATCTGAAATCCAAAATTAAGCTGTTATTCATATCTCCTGGTCACCTTCAGAGACATATGAGAATTAAATAATGCCACTCACTCGCTTTTTGCAGGGTCATCTGGCCCTGGCTATGTGACTGAAAAGCTGATCAGACATTAGGACCACAAGCAAGAAAGGAGTGAGAAAGGAAAAAATATCACCTACCCATCAGTCTTTAGTGTAGCAACGCTGTGGAGTCAAACTGTAGTTTACACAGTGACTTTATTCTTACAGTCTTGTCTGTGGCATCCTTCTTACCTCCCTCCCCTCACCACACATCAGGTAGTTACAAGACATGTAGACAAGGAGGTGGCTGCTTTGGGCCATGGGTTGGTTCTTTTAAGATTTCTAGTTGTAGGAACAGAATCAGCTATTGCCCTTTAATACTTTTTAAAAGCAGTTATTTCTACATCTGTGAAAGAAACAGAACATTAATGTAAATTGTTGCCTTTCCGATTAACTTCCAACACATTCATTTCTTGCCCTTTCCTAGAACAAAAACCCAGCTGGTGTGTTGGTATGTCCTAGGACCAAGTGTTCACCATGCCTCTTCACTGATTCAGAATTGCAGACTCCTGAGAGGAAATTTTATTTATTGTAGGGGCAAGAATGTTTTGTGAGTCACCGTGTTTTTCTGCTGTCTGCATTAAACTGGAATGAAGCTGAAATCATACTTCAGTCTCTATTTAAATGCCTTTTCTTGGCAGCAAGAACAAAACTTTGGCCTCCAAACTCTGATTGGCAGCATGTTGCTTGGTTGGTAGCTAACTCTCAGTCTTATTGGGTCCTCCTAGTTGTCAACAGGACGGATCTTGTCCAACAAAAGCAACATCCTGTCAGCTACTCCTTCTTCCAGGAACATGCCTTTTCCTCCCCCACAACTGCTCTCTTTCTCCAGGTTCAGGCAAAAAACAGTGACACATGAAAGGGATAGAGCTACAGAAGGAATAACCATCAGACCTTAAAATCATGCTAAGGGCCATGTAATATTCTTCCTCATGCACAAAGTCCTTAAGAGTGAACAAAATGCACCCTCTTTCTTTAGCTAATAAGGAGAATTAGATAAAGGGGGGGGGTAGGGGGGGAGGGAAATACTTTTATGTGAGAAAGTCATAAGTAAAGAAAGGGAGATATTCTTAGGCCTTTCTCCAAATGTCACAGTAATATGGTCTTTGGGGTGCAGCTACAGGAATCTCAGCAAGGAAAATCAAGTTATTCAGGGCAGGGAGGGCAGCCAGCCAGGTAACACAAAGACAATGCTTGGCTTCTTGCCATCATCCTGCCACTGAGACAAGAAGATACCACACTTTAAGCCACTTCTTGAGGGCATACAATAATTTATTTCCAGATGTTACAAAGCACTGTGTAGAAGTGGAGAACGCTGGGAAGAACAGGCAAAGGAGGAGCAAGTGAGGAGGGTTGCACAGGAGGTTTCAGTTTCTCATTGCAGGCTAGAGAGGAGGGAGTCCTTTGTTTGATGCTCTAGGTTTTGATAATCCTGCCTCTTTAACCCAGCATACTGGGAGAGAGAAGGCAGACAGACCAATCCATCAAAAGGCAGGAAGAAACAGAGATACTCCTTCAAATTCAATGAGCAATATGAAAACTCTTCCTTTACCCTCAAGGGAGATTTGAGACCTCAGATTGTCTGAGAGCAGGAGAGGACAAGCTGGTGCTGCCAGCCAAGGAACATGAGTATATCTCCTCATAAAGGAAGCAGAGAGATTGCTTCTTTCACAAGAATAAAGGAAAAGGCTGAAAAGCTGACCTAGAAACACAGGATAACATATACAATGGAGAACATGCAAGAGTACTGCTGACAGCCTTAGGCATGCCTTCAAGATAGCCTAATAATTTGCAGAAATGGATTAGCTGAGAATATCCCATAAAGAACACACAGTGTTTTCAATTAATACTTAGGTATAGACCATGATTATAAAACACCTTACGGCTATCCATTTTTCAATGATATGTCTATATTAATCTCAGGAGGTTTTTTTCACTAAGTGATGGCTGCTACTGACTGCTAAGAATGTTCTGCTTCAGTAAACTTTGATTCCACTTGCAGTTGTGCATTTATTAGGCAAGATTATCATCATCCAAGTTTCCAGGATTGGGAATTCGTTTGAAAAATATGGTCTATTTGCATTTAATTATCACATATTTACAGAGGAAAAATATAAACACGACTGTTTTAGGCAAGGAATGGAGCCAGTAATGTACTGCAGACTTGGGATTGTGCTTTTTAATATAATCAAACTACTGTTATAAATAATTCAGTTTCCACTGTGGAAAAAACCTGGATATGCTTCTCCTAATAAATGGTTTTTATATTTATATATATATATATATAAAATACCAAAATTACTTATACAAATTACTTATACTAATTTGTCTAAGTTCATATCATATGAGATATTATTAAAATCACCTTGAAAGAGGATGTGAAGGGGAAAAATAAAACCCCTATGTGAGCAGCATCTAGTTCCAGCTACTAGGAGAAGAAACAAAGAAGACACCAAAGCTAAACAGCAAGATGACAAGATGAGGAAATGTCAAGTTAGCATTTAGGAAATAAAGCTTCTACTCAAAGCTCACCCAGTTCCAGTCACTGCACAGATCTCTTACAGTGCCCCCCCATATAATGGACTCACAAAATGGAGAAGGAGATTCTGATTTTACATCAGAAAGGGAAAATTATTGAGCTGATATTAGACAAGAAAAACAAATCTTGTGGCAATTCAAAATTTCTGCGTGAACGATTTTCTTGTCCATCTGCTGTAGTGTCTGTCATCTGTAGAGATTTTGGAAGGCTGAAACAGAAAGAATAATCAGCTTCTTTTCAACAAAAGACTTTTATCTTCCACAATGAGCTGGAAGGACTGCCATTGACAGTTACCAAACTATTAGTCAACAGCTAGCCCACAAGAACTCTGTGTGTGTCACAGGCTGAACTCGGATTGCACTAGGCTAGACTAAACCTTGCAGTGTACTGATGTGATGGCTGCTGCCCTGGGGAGCCTGCAGTCTGATGGCAATTACACAGGACTGAAATTAAAGGTTATATTCTGGTGAAAACTAATGCTGAAGATGTTAGTAGGGTTTGTGAGGCATTTCATGGGATCCACATGCAGATAGCTAGAACAGAGCAAAGCATTTATTTGGACTCCATTGAAGAGCCTAGACAGCTAGCTCACATGTGATCACCTACATTGTAAGGCACCTAAGTGTCTTATGATATCTGACATACACAACATGTGCTGGTGTGACAGACATGACACAGACCTTAGAAGTGCATTTTCTCAACCAGTGGCTGAAAGTTAGTCAGGCTATCCCAAGGTGTCTCATAAAGTGCCAGACACCTGTGCTTAGGTAACCGAATCCCTCCTTGAGTGACGAACATAGGTGTTGTTCAGTGACTTCAGCAACAGACACTACAGTCAAAGGGTGCTGCAGAAGAGGAGGCTCATGCATGACCTCATTGCTGTCTACAACTACCTGAAAGGAAGTTGCAGCCAGGTCGGGGAGTAAGTCTCTTCTCCCAGGATACCAGCAACAGAACTAGGGGACACAGTCTCAAGTTGTGCCAGGGGAGGTCTAGGCTGGATATTAGGAGGAAGTTCTTCACAGAGAGAGTGATTGGCATTGGAATGGGCTGCCCAGGGAGGTGGTGGAGTCACAGTCCTTGCAGGTGTTCAAGAAAAGACTGGATGGGGCATTTAGTGCATGGTCTAGTTGGCTAGGGCTGGGTGATAGGTTGGACTGGATGATCTTGGAGGTCTCTTCCAACCTGGTTGATTTCTATGATTCTATGTTATTATGAAAAGGGAAATATGCTATATTAAACAAGATAGAGAAGCATACCACGTAATAACATATATAGTAGTGGTAGATAATCCTTCATGAGAGTACATTCAGGAGTCATGAGACTTCCCCAGGTATCAATCATTTCCTGATAATTCTCTCTACATGATCTTGTTGCATTACAAAAATAATTATTGCTTAAACATTCAAGTTTAAGTAACTTCAGAGTGGGTTTACTCCCTTTCAGTTTGATTTTATTTTGAAGACTCTGAAATATTTGCTTGGAAAGCATTGTAAATATATATATTTATTACTATTGGTTTTATACATTAATATTAAACAAATGAATACTAATGCCTGTTCCTGCTGCCACAAGAAGAAGAATGTTCCTTTTCATTTTATTGCTCTGTAATTACCAGTTTTTACTTTTCATCTTCCTTCCTTATCTTTAGATGGTGTGAACATTGCCAGTGTTGTCATGTTTGTCTTGCATGGATTTGAACTCGGGGTCTGGTGTATTAAATAAGATAACAATTTCTCTACGCTGATAAAATCCTCAAAGAAATCAACACGCTGCGAGATGCTAATATCATGAGACAGAAACAGTTTAATATTTTTATTAAATGTTTCAGAGCCTCTATCTTTGCCCTAATCACATCATTACTTGCTCTTGAAATTATATGCATAACAATTTTCTACTTCTGAACTTCATTTCTTCTATCAGCCTTTTTACAAATTAAAAATGGTGTATGGGTGTATATTTTGGCAGCAGTAATTGAATGTATACCCCCAGCTAAAGATTTGTGATAACTAGAACCTCTGTCCTAGGCTTAAAAGCCATTGTTGCACAACCTTTTTTTCATTCAATTCACCACTACTGTCAGTAGGTCTACTTAGGTGTGCAAGACTCATTCATATGAATAAATAACCTGCAGTTATGTCTCATGAAGAAAACAAAAAAGGCTTCAGGCAATTGGCCAGCTGATTGTTGATCACTTGACATTTATTCAACTCATTCTCCCCACGAACAATACCATTTATTGTGGTACAGTTCGGGAACTAAGCATAACAGGAACCAGCAAAAAGATGGCTAAAATTATAGCAAGACAGAAAGGAAAGCCATAATGCAGAGCCATGGCTGTTATATAATTTCCCTTCAGAAACGAGAGAGAAAAAACAGAACCATTCTTTCATCCATTCTTCTAGTTTAAAATAAACCTCACAAAAACTATGCAGATACAGACCACAGAAACTCCAGACCTCAGGTCCTGGTTTGCATAGATTTAGCTTCTGCCAAAAGAGTGTAATTAAGAGCATGGGATGACTCTAAATGAAAGCAAGACTGAATATGAAGTACCTCATCCTAATATCTATGAATACTGAAGAGAATAGCATCCTGAAGACTGGAAGACGCATAGATCAGTATTCAAAGGGAATAAGATGTGGCAGCCACACAGAAAGACAAGGGGGAACAAATTATCAGGGGTTTTTTTTTGTTTTTTTTTTTTACTGTAACTAACATTGAAATTTTTCATTTGATTTTCAATAAGGAAGACAATTCTGAGAGAGTAGATGATTAGTTTTGATGAACAGGAAGCTCATCAGAATTTTAATGTAGGAATTGGAAAGAAAAAATCATTCAGTAGACCTCTAGAACATTTTTTTTTTAAATGTGGTCCCATTGAAGTCAATGACTGGGCTTTTATTCCCCTCAGCAGGAAAAAAAAAATAGAAGTAATGGACAATAATCCTATAAATAGGACAATATGCCTGATTTTAATCTGAAATACCTGAGATATGTTTTTTCAGGGTTTAAAAAGGAGGTTTGTGCCAAGGAGAATTTCTCTTTTGAAGTGCCTTTTCTTTTACAATATCTGGTTTGAAGTATCTTGAAGAGAAACAAGACAGAAAATCAAGATACAAAAGGTTAATGTCAGCAAAACTACCCTTCCACCT
Organism: Eubucco bourcierii; assembly: GCA_013396675.1. Classification (NCBI taxonomy): domain Eukaryota; kingdom Metazoa; phylum Chordata; class Aves; order Piciformes; family Ramphastidae; genus Eubucco; species Eubucco bourcierii. The sequence goes on along the minus strand of VWZE01003249.1, from coordinate 371,752 downwards.
GAAAAAGTATCTCAGACATGTATGGCACCATATTCAATCTCATTTCTGATCATAGAAAAAACACAACTCCCATCTAGGTGCTGCATGTCTTCAAACTGAAATGTCTCTCCCAGCCCAACCTCATAAAAATATCTCCATAGATATTCTCCTGGATTTTAGAAGAGCTCTTTATAAAGGATATTTTAAGTGTCTTTTTTATAACTTCCTCTGAATGGTTTACAAGACTTCACAGAACCATTGACTGAAGTCTCATTTCATAGAATCAGAATCATAGAATGGTAAGGTTGGAAGGCACCTCAAAGATCATCCAGTTCCAACCCCCTGCCATAGGCAGGGACACCTCCCACTAGTACAGCTCACTCAAGGCCTCGTCCAACCTGGCCTTGAACACCTCCGGGGAGGGAGCAGCCACAACCTCCCTGGGCAACCTGTGCCAGTGCCTCACCACCCTCACTGTAAGGAACTTCTTCCTAACATCTAGTTTGAATCTCCCCTCTGCCACTTTAAACCCATTGCCCCTTGTCCTGTCATTAGGACTAATCATCATCATTCTGGTGATGATTAGTAATTACAAACATGCTCTTCAGGTGACCAATAAAGACATTGGTACTATGTTGGCCAGGAATGAGGGAAACACTCTTTCTTGTGAGGTTTCTGATGCTTCTAGACCTTATCAGACTGAGGCTGATTAATTGCTTGGGTCAATTCTCCTTTTATCAGTGGTTCCCAAGTTTCTACCAAATGTTAATATAGTGTATTTGGAAACTGTTAGCTATATAGAACAGAAAAACAAAGTAAAACCGTGAGAATGAGGTTATTCTTACTGTATGTACACCAGTCCTACTTCAGGAAAGAAAAGACTTATTGTTTAAGAGACTGAGATCTACTAAAAGTAAAATCAAATGACTTGCCATCTGTTGGACAGTTAACTGGAAGGTTTCAATTTATGCTGATTTCAAAAGGCCAAATCTTACAAAACTTAGAGGAAATTTGGCTACAGCACATTCAAATTTACTGAATGTAGTAAGAGCTTGGGATACTGATTGTGCTACTGTCGAGGCAATTACAACAATGAAAAATAGCCTTCTGTTTCCAGCTTCTGTGTGACTCTCCAAACACAAGGAATAGGACAGAGGGGATATATCCGATTCAGACTGAGGATTTTGGAGGAGAAGTCATACAATAGTGGGTTTTCTATAGCAGTGATTTGCTTCCTCAGGCAACTGCACTCCTCAGGTCATAATTCAAAAGCCATAGCACCATTAACAGGACAGCAGGAAGCAGAAAGGAAGCTAATGTGAGGGAAGGGAAGGGAAGGGGAGGG
>VWZE01003249.1:335108-370301 GCA_013396675.1 Eubucco bourcierii | reverse complement strand
AAGGGAAGGGAAGGGAAGGGAAGGGAAGGGAAGGGAAGGGAAGGGAAGGGCTAAATTAGTAGATTTAATCATTCAATCAGGAAGATACTGGATGACTACCTTGGAGTCTGGGTTGATGAAAAGCTCAACATGAGCCTGCAGTGTGCACATGCAGCCCAGACAGCCAACCGAGTCCTAGGCTGCATCAAGAGAAGCGTGGCCAGCAGGGCAAGGGAGGTGATTCTGCCCCTTTACTCTGCTCTCGTCAGACCCCACCTGGAGTACTGTGTGCAGTTCTGGAACCCTCAGCACAGGAAGGACATGGAAGTGTTGGAGCGGGTCCAGAGGAGGGCCACAAAGATGATCAGAGGGCTGGAGCAGCTCTCCTATGAGGACAGGCTGAGGGAGTTGGGGCTCTTCAGCCTGGAGAAGAGAAGGCTTCGAGGGGACCTGATAGTAGCCTTCCAGTATCTGAAGGGGGCCTACAGGAAGGCTGGGGAAGGATTATTTACAAGGTCCTGCAATGACAGGACAAGGGGCAATGGGTTTAAACTGGCAGAGGGGAGATTTAGACTGGATGTTAGGAGGAAGTTCTTTCCAGTGAGGGTGGTGAGGCACTGGAACAGGTTGCCCAGGGAGGTTGTGGCTGCTCCCTCCCTGGATGTGTTCAAGGCCAGATTGGATGGAGCCTTGAGTAACCTGTACTAGTGGGGGGTGTCCCTGCCTATGGCAGGGGGTTGGAACTAGATGATCCTTGAGGTCCCTTCCAACCTTACCATTCTATGATTCTATGATTCTATGACTATGAAGGTTGAAGTTGCATTTGTAGCCTGTTCCTTTCTTGCTACGAGAGGTGGGAAAAGTGACAAAGGAGCAACAAAAGGGGAAAAAAAGACCATGGAATGTATCCAGCTACAAGAAGGGAGGAGAGAGTGCTCTGCATCCCTCTTTGTCTGATTTCACATTTTAATTTAAAACAGAAATTAAATTCTTTAAAGAAAATAAATTGACCTCTACTTTTCCCACCCTACTTCATGATGTCCCCTCCACAGAGGCAGTTCATTTTGAGTAGAAAGTGGAAGAAATCTCAGAGTGAGGAGTGTTTTGTTATAATTAACCTACCATAATTAATAGATCTGTAAATGTGTGTTGCAATAACCTCCACCAACTGCTAAGCACAGGCAATTTGTGACAATATGCCTTTACAATAACATTTCCTATTGTAAGAGTCACCATACTAATTTATAGACAAAGAGGTTCACACACATTCACCTCATGAAGATACTGTGTTTGCCTTCATAATGTCTTTTCTTGCATGAAACTATATAAAGGTTAGGTGGAGCGTCTGTAATAAAACTGAGCCATGCTGCACCATTGCCTTTTGGGGCCCTCCTAAACTGCACAGCCCCACACACCCTGACTGCTACTGTAGTGTGACTGTGCAGGCTCTTATGGCAGCTCCAGCCTGATGCCCACTTGGGTCTGCCAATGCTGACTTCAGGTGAGGAAATGCTTTGAGATTCCAAGCAGGGTCTTTGAAGGATGCCTGCAGAACACCCTTGAAGAACTTGCTCTGGAGCATTTGAAAATAGGACCAAACGTTGGAGATGAATGTAGAAGGTCATGAAGGAAGCACAGGCACCTTGCAGCCAGAGCTTTGTGACCACAACTATCATGACAAAACCATTGTTTCTGGCAGTATTTGTACTGCTTCTCAGGACTGAGCATAAACATATCTTATTCACAAAATAAACAACAGCAATGAACTCAACAGAACTCCACAAAAATACCAACATGGATCAGGAGGGATTGATGTTGACACTGTTACACCTTCTTTTATAAATTAGTAAATTCTGCTTACCAGACCAGGAAATTGAAGCTTGCAAAAAAACTTTTATTTTTTCCTTATATACCTGAAGGTGATTGTTTGCTCTTCAGTACAATAATATAACTGTTGGATATAACTAAAAATAACCTTGCTTTAAAACAAACAAACCCAAAACCCCACAAACCTTCAGAAGATATACTGGATGGTTTGTCCTGGGCTGATATTCCAAAGCATACTTGGAGTATCTAAAATGACAAACAATATCTCAGTTAATGAGATTTTATGTGACCTCTTTTCAAAGTAAGACCATAAAAAGAAAATTATTCCATTGTTTTCATTTTCCCTTAACAGATTATCTTCTGAGTACAGTTACTGAAGTAGATTATTATATTTTGATTTTCTTTCAAAAGCTGGGTTAAAACCTGCTTAGGTTCTGTGAGAAATGGGGTTTGCAATATTAGGTCAGCTGCAGCTAAAGTTCATAAATAAAAATTGTTCTTTTTGTACAATAAGACCCCAACAGATTCAATTAGAACACAGTAGATGTCTTGTCTGAAGAATAGGAGGATGCTGACATCATAAGATAAGACATATTGTACTTGATCCTAAAACTATTCAACCATTCTAATATATTAGTTTTACTTCAATAATCAGAATGACTCCCAGTCCTTGAAGGATCCAGAATTTATTACACTGCTATACAAAACAGAGGAAAAAAAAAAACAAAAAACCTGTACTTGTCCTAAAGAATTTTAAAGCTAAGTACATATATTTTAATAGGATTAGAATATTAATAGTTACACTTCATCTTATTAACTAAAAATCCATACTTGTACCTATAAAAATACCTCTTTGTGCACATACTTTTTTGTTTCTCATGAATATTTTCATTCATAGAATCATAGAATGGTAAGGTTGGAAGGGACCTCAAGGATCATCTAGTTCCAATCCCCTGCCATAGGCAGGAACACCTCCCACTAGTACAGCTCACTCAAGGCCGCATCCAACCTGGCCTTGAACACCTCCAGGGAGGGAGTATTCACAACCTCCCTGGGCAACCTGTGCCAGTGTCTCAGCACCCTCACTGGAAAGAACTTCCTCCTAACATCCAGTCTAAATCTCCCCTCTGCTAGTTTAAACCCATTGCCCCTTGTCCTGGCATTGCAAGTCCTTGTAAATCCCTCCTCGTAAGTCCCTCCCCAGCCTTCCTGTAGGCCCCCTTCAGATACTGGAAGGCTACTATCAAGTCCCCTCAAAGCCTTCTCTTCTACAGGCTGCAGAGCCCAAACTCTCTCAGCCTGTCCTCATAGGAGAGCTGCTGCAGCCCTCTGATCATCTTCATGGCCCTCCTCTGGACCCGCTCCAACACTTCCATGTCCTTCCATGTTCAGGACCCATGAAAACCAATAGGAATGTAAATTATTACATTGACTTTCTTAGACATTGTCTCGGGCTAGAATTAGGATATAGCTCTCCTGATTTCCGGTGACTACAAGGTTGCCATCTGCATTTGAGGTAGATGGTTTTGGCTCCTGTTTTAAAAAAGCATGATAAGAGTTCCCAGGCAGTGAGTGCAGGCTGCCACTCCTTTGATCAAATATCACTGTCTCCTCTGAGTTGATGTTAATCACTCTGCAGGCTGTGCTGAACAGGTTTCCATGAACTGTACTGGAACTGAGACATCCTTCCTGCAAAACCCTAAACCTCAGGTGGCTGAAACCCACCTGAGGGTATTTAAATACTCCAATAACTGAACTGTTTGATTCTCCTGTTATGCATATATATCTGCATAAGGTATTTTTTTTTTTCAATAACCAAACTTGTATATTTGCATAGACAACCGTTTCCTGAAAAGGTAAAGAAGAGTTCTGTCACCTCCCATCCACCTCCTTCTCAAATAGCAGGCACAGCATGTTGAAAAACTCCAGCCCACAGAACTGTCAAACCTTTCCCCAGTTCTTGCTGAAGAAACAAACTATGATGCTCTGAAACACCTGGGGAATACACCACAGTTCCCTGTTTCAGTTCCTTATCCAGCTTTCTGCAGGGAAGAACTTCTTTACAGTGAGGGTGATGAGACACTGGAGTAGGTTTCTGAGGGAGGTTGTAGATGCCTCCTCTCTGGAACTGTTTAAGACCAGGTTGGATGAGGCCTCGGGCAGCCTGGTCTGGTGGAAGGTGCTCCTGACTATGGTGGGGGGGAAGGCTGGAACTAGATGATCTTTAAGGTCCCTTTCAACCCAAACCATTCACATATAGGAGTGTCAATTTCTGTGTGCACACACACCCCCGGGCACACGTGCAGGCACACAAACTTTTACATAATATCCTGTTTGCTGAAGGAAAACAAAGTTCCAAGAGTGTATTTATTCAGAATACAATTTTGCAACAGTTATGTGTAATTCGTCCGGGGTGAGGGGGTTGCAATCTCAGGCACAAACCAACCAATCTATATAGAACCATCTTGAAGCAACTCACGTACTGTTACTCTGGTTAAAGTGGAGCAAACTGCCAGGATTTTGTTATTTTTGTGGTAGAAGAGAGTGAAATGTATCATTGTTTGGACATCAAGTCTCTATCAAGGCAAAATCTTACAGATGTAGGAAGGACATGGAAGTGTTGGAGCGGGTCCAGAGGAGGGCCACGAAGATGAACAGAGGGCTGGAGCAGCTCTCCTATGAGGACAGGCTGAGAGAGTTGGGGCTCTGCAGCCTGGAGAAGAGAAGGCTTTGAGGGGACCTGATAGTAGCCTTCCAGTATCTGAAGGGGGCCTACAGGAAGGCTGGGAACAGACTATTGACAAGGTCTTGCAACGACAGGACAAGGGGCAATGGTTTAAACTGGCAGGGGGGAGATTTAGACTGGATGTTAGGAGGAAGTTCTTTCCAGTGAGGGTGGTGAGACACTGGCACAGGTTGCCCAGGGAGGTTGTGAATACTCCCTCCCTGGAGGTGTTCAAGGCCAGATTGGATGAGGCCTTGAGTGAGCTGTACTAGTGGGAGGTGTTCCTGCCTATGGCAGGGGGTTGGAACTAGATGATCCTTGAGGTCCCTTCCAACCTTACCATTCTATGATTCTATGATTCTAGTCTTTAATATGCTGCTGCTGTAACTGTAATTTATGCCAGGGTAATGCAGAGATGGACATAACACCAAGCATCTGAGACATACTGATACTGAATGTATTTTTTTCTTATGTCATTTTGTATCTACTGTTAGACTTCTCATCACTGTTTATAAACATGTATTTCCACATTCCTGTTGTAGATACCGAATGGCTCAAACTGCAGACCTCCTTGTGCTCATCAGCTGGGAGCCACACTTATCATTGGTTGTGTCCACGTTTAAATCCCAGGAAGCAGACACATTTCAAGCTACTCATGAAACCAGTTTCATCTTTGCTTAGCAAACAAACAAAGATTAATATTATAGCACCAAATAACTATTATGTATGGGCAATACATAAATAGGTTATAGAAGGGCAGAATAAAATTGCAAAGAGAAAAAAAAAAATTACCTTTTTTTTTTTTTTAAGTTTTCCTAATGCTCAGTGTACAATTGAAATAAATGGAAATTTTAAGAAACATTCGACATAAGGCAGAGTCCAAAAATGTGAAGGTTATGCAAGGCTAACTGTAAAAATAAGCAGATGAGTCTTCTAAAATAATATTGCAACATTTTTTTGGCTTCCATTTATTGGTTGCCATAGGATTTTTACTCAGTGAGCAACTGCTAAACACAAAGCTGCCTCGTACCATAGCTTGGCTTTTAAGAGAAGAAAAACATTAACATTGTTTAATGAACACGCTTGTCTGGAGAAGTATTAGCAAATGCTAGGAACCCATTTTCCTACTGAGAGAGATTTGCAAGTGCTGTGTTTACTGTGCCGTGCCCAATTTGGGTCTTCCTCTCTGACAATATGGCGATCTCGCTCCCAGATTAAAAAGCAACTTGCTTTTGCGGGAGGTCTAGGAGCAAAGAGGTTAAAGCACCACATTCACAGCAGCAATGATCACAAACCACTTTTAATGAGCTGTATGTGTTACACCAGCTGCTTCTGGAGCCAGAGATCACATCCTCCAGTGCACAGGAAAGAAAGAAATGCTTTTCTGTAGCATTTCATTTCTCTACTTAACAGGTGTCAGTTTTTTTATTTTGCTAGGTGTACATCCTTTCCTAACGAGAGGAAAATAAAAATGATATGCTATAAAAAGTAGATAAATTATTTTGCTCTTCGTGTTTTATTCAGTCTCCTGGTATATCTTGGTATAACAACACTCATCATTACTATTTTTTATTATGATGGTTTATGCTGTCTCTGCAGTTGAGTTTCTTTCTGGGTTTTGTCCAGCAACTGCTTGATGTAAAAGGCTGAAAACAGCTCACGTGTGCCCATGGCTGAGCGCTTACTCACATATTACATAAGGGTCAGGCCTCCTTTGGCCTGAAACCCTTCTGGGACAATGATGTTTGCAAGCTTGTTTCACAAGTGGCCATTTCTGAAGAGGGAAGGAGAGCATTTTCCCACATAAGTTACACTGTGTTCACATAGTTAAAGGTACCCAATGTCGACACCTAGGAAACTCCAAAGCTAATGAGAGAATACTGTTCTGAACCCTAGGTATTCAAACATAAATGTCTTCTGGGACATTCTATGTGGATGTCCACATTGATGCACCCACCCACTGCCATCTGAGATGCCTGAGGACACCTACCATATCTCCAGCTGTCTATTCATAACAGATCCTCCTTTCATCACCCCTGTGTCACATCTGCAAGACATGTGTAGACATCTTACATACCTGGTGTGTCTCAAAAGGAACAAGATATTCCTGTGTATGCAAGTAATTGGGACTCTGGCAAGCAGAGAGGATTAATCCCATCTAACTTTAGACATCTATGCCTGAGCTAGTCACAATGAGCTCCTTTTATAGTCAACAGAGAGAGATGTAGTTGTCAACATTTAGCTGGACAAATCCCACCCCAAATTCCACTTGTGTAAGCCATAACTCCCAGCTTCAATAGCATTAGATGGTCTGAATCTTGTCCTTGTCCTCCCTGTATGTGTAAAGTTGGTGAAGTGTTTCTCTGCCCCTCTGATTTAAGAAATGGTGCAGAACAAAGCTTGGGCTCCTCTATACTGACTCCAGAAGTGCGGTCAACCTCCCCTGCTGTGCTTTGACAGAGTAACCTTTTGTTGTGAAAACAGCCTTAGAACAAGCTTTGAAATTGCCTTAAATACCACAGTCTTCAGACTAGCTCTGCAGCAAAAGCACAATGATTCCATCACAGACAATGAAGCCTACATCCTATCTGCCAACCTCCTGAAAGAAAGTTTTTTTTCCAGGTCTCTAGGGATTTTATCTGTTATTGATTCAGATTACTGGAACTCAGTAAATCGATGGTGCCAAGAGGTTGCAAAGATAGGTTGAAAGATGTGGTTTAGACTTCCTTCCTCCCCCTCCTTCTCTGAACAATTGACATCCAACAGCTACAATGTTGGAAAGATTACCTACGGATGGAAGTAGAAATCTTTAGACTCTCTTAATCTCACCTGCCATTAGAAAGAGGACGGGAAGCTTTCTATCCTTTAGAAAAGGCTGGTGTTTCTGAGATAGACAGCCTTTGGATATAGTACATGCATTTCTTCCTTACCTTTGTGTTGTGCTCACCATGGTGGCTCCTAGCGGCACAAACCCCAAGGCAGCAGGCATCACATGCAATTGCAGTTGCCCTAAATAACAGCAAAATATATTGGCAGAGTAGAAAAAGCTAGAACACAAAAACGTTTGACCACAATGACTGAGGGATTTGTCTTTGTCTTTCAATTTAAGGAAATAAATTACCAAAAGTCTAGATTGCTTTCCTTAAAAAAAAAAAACAAAAAAAACAACTTTTATTTGCTACTTTTATCTTCACAACTTATTTATAGACAAGATTATCCAAAGCCTAAAGACTTAATTTTTTGAAGTATTACTAACTACAGGTAATGGTGATGGTGCTGTTGAAAGAGCTGAATGCTATGTTTGTTAATCATGGAGGTATGTTATCAATAAAATTCAAGCCATTTTGTAAAATTGGTTGTAAAATTCCATCATATTTGATGGAAAAATTAAGACATGGATTTCCCCTTGCTCAACTGGCAAAAACAGTAAGACTCAAAATATCACTTGGTTCCTGAGAGGTCAGCATAGAATCATAGAATGGTAAGGTTGGAAGGGACCTCAAGGATCATCCAGTTCCAACCCCCTGCCATAGGCAGGGACACCTCCCACTAGTACAGCTCACTCAAGGCCTCATCCAACCTGACCTTGAACACCTCCAGGGAGGGAGCAGCCACAACCTCCCTGGGCAACCTGTTCCAGTGCCTCACCACCCTCACTGGAAACAACTTCCTCCTAACATCCAGTCTAAATCTCCCCTCTGCCAGTTTAAACCCATTGCCCCTTGTCCTGTCATTGTAAGACCTTGTAAATAATCTTTCCCCAGCCTTCCTGTAGGCCCCCTTCACATACTGGAAGGCTACTATGAGGTCCCCTCAAAGCCTTCTCTTTTCCAGGCTGAAGAGCCCCAACTCTCTCAGCCTGTCCTCATAGGAGAGCTGCTCCAGCCCTCTGATCATCTTTGTGGCCCTCCTCTGGACCCGCTCCAACACTTCCATGTCCTTCCTGTGCTGAGGGCTCCAGAACTGCACACAGTACTCCAGGTGGGGTCTGACAAGAGCAGAGTAAAGGGGCAGAATCCCCTCCATTGCCCTACTGGCCACGCTGCTCTTGATGCAGCCCGGGACTCGGTTGCTGTCTGAGCTGCATTTGCACACTGCAGGCTCATGTTGAGCTTTTCATCAACCCAGACTCCAAGGTCCTTTTCCTCAGGGCTGCTCTCCAGCCATGCACCAGCATGCAGAGCTATTCTGTAATAGGTCAGCAATGCTTCTCCTACACATCCACAAAGGGCATTGTCTTCTATACTTTTACCTGTGCAGACAGACTAGTCCAAAAGGAAAAGGAAAAGTGAAAAGATTCTGCTCCTTCTGGGTTCTGAGGATGTAAATGCAACTTTGACCACTTCCTGGGTTCCTACATGCAGATGAATTTATCCTGAAAAAAAACAAACCATCTTACAGTAAAGTCTAAGTTACACTTTAGGTCTGATCAGTCAGTAGGGACAAAATCAGATGATTTTGACAACTTCAGTTTTATCAACTGCAGACCATAGCAAGATGTCAGTGGATTTCTCCGAATCACACATTACATGCTGGTCAATGCTCTTTTTGAAATTAAAGACAATACATTGTTAACTTTCTGACAAATCTTGCAGCTATCCTGAGGTTACATGAGATCACTGGTTACTCATGTTAGCAGCTTCTCAGAGTAAAGACTTGATATTGTTCACAGCACCACAAAAACAGATTTGTTGACATCTCTCATCATGTTGAAAACTAAAAAAAGAAAAAAAAAAAAGCTTTTTCTTCCTCTGCCATAAACTCTGTTGCAATCATTCTACTGCTCTTTCGTGTTCCTTTGACTGAATTACAGAGTTCATAAAAAGTAACAACCAGTAAAATATGCATATACTTACCCATCTTGAGCATGTTGATTTGATTGGTCTTGATCTGAGCTACCAAGGAAAGTAAGCATGTTATATACATTCTCTGAAGCAATGTTTGTTCTAATAAAAACTTTGCATGTAGTAAAGTTCTTTCAGTCTAATGCAGCTGGAGCCCTGTCAGAAGCTTGGTCCTCAGAAGAGCTGCAATTTATACCCACAGGTACACTCTGTTTTATAGCTGCTTTAAAGACTGTTCACATGGATCAGGCACATTTCTTGCTAAAGTGAAAACTAAAATGCTTAACTAGCAATTACAAACACTTAGAAATTGCAAATAACCTGCAGTTATGGTGCTTACACATAGGAGGGAGTAGAATGCAATAAAATATGAAGTAATGAAATATCCGTTGGTGACTAGTAAGCATGAAATTTCCTCTTCTTGAAGGCTGATGCCAAGCTTTTAAACTTAAGCCATAACTGCATGGAATTGAACTTTTTTTTTTTTTTTAACCCATGATACACTACTTCTGACTCAGATGCTTGCCTAAATTTTATCCTTACTTCTAGTGACTGAGTTAGATCAAATTTAAACTATAAACTGTTGTGAGAGAAACAGTGAAGTAACGAAGAAAAAAGAAAAAGGCAACAACTGAAATAAAGACTGGATTGCACCAAACAAGTGATCACTGGTTGGGACCAGTGATCCTTGTGGAGCAATGAGCACATGCAAGTATCCCAGCCAGGCACTGTAAGCAAACACTGACATTGTACTTTTAAGGGTAAGCATAGAAAATAAGTGTACGCATAAGAGCATCTTTGTATAACACAACACATGTGGATTCTTCAGCAGGTCTGCCTAAGCAAAAATCAGACACTTGCCCACCTCTGCCCCATACCCTGAAGAATTGGTTTGACTTACAGAGCACACTATTCCTAGGTATCCTTTTATTGCAGGCACTTACAGGTGGAAGTGTCTGTTTTTAAGGGTACTTTTGATCACAACCAAAGGGAGGAAGCTACCCACTTCCTGTTGATGCCCTTCAAGCGAGGCAGCATAACTTGGACTTCCGTTGGCAGCAGCCGGAGCTGCCTGCATGCTCCAGGCAGCAGGACAGGGCTAACAGCAGCTCTTCCACCTTCCTCACTGACCAATTACACATACTTAGCTGATCACGCAGAAGAGATCAGTATTTGCACTGCTGTGTCAAAACACCTTTTATGGCTTTTCCACTCTGATTGGCTTTGCAGAGGCCAAAAGTTCAGACCTGGAGTTCCTTGCAAGGAAGGGCTGCCCAACACCCACCTCAAACAAACCCTATGTTTAACACTGATGTTTGGAGATTAAGATGGGGAAAAGCCAAGCCCGATGGTAGCTTTACAGCTTTTTACAGGGGTCTTATCAAGGACAAAGCGTTTCAGTTTTTCCAGGACTGATTCTGGTATCAAGAGGGTGAGTGGAAGCAAGGACAAACACACCATTTCCTCCTTTGTGTGCTGCTTTTGCAGTATGCATTTTGCTAACTTAATCAGATGAAGATAAACACTTTGCAATATACTGCATAACTGATGTCAGCTTTTTGTGTGCTTGCAATGATGTCAGCATCAGCTCTGCAACCATGCTTTAATCTCTTGAGCAGATATAAACGCAGGAGCTAACCTATTACTTTCCACAAGCTGCCACACCAAGATTATTTTATTTTACCCCCATAGACTATGGATGTTGTGTGAAGAAGGCAGGAGAGGCAGATCAATGTGATCCACTCCTGTACTGAGCCATTCTTTGTGAGTCTAAACAAATTTAAATCAAATAATAACTAGAATAAATGACACCTCTCAGCACACAAGTCAGGCTCATCTATGTCCTTAAGAAATGGACTCCATTCATTTACATCAGCACAAATAACATAAATTTAATTTCTCAGGATTTACATTGCCATTTCTGTAAATGCATTTTTTCCTCACATTTACATCCATTCACTGATGTACTTAAACCTTTCCAAGCCCAGTATGGCCTAGAGTTTCAAACTTGTATAGAGCCCTCTGGTGAGGCATCTCAGTCAGAGGAAAATTTCAAGCAATAGCCTAAACTGTGTAATGCAGAAGTCAATAAAAGAAGAAAAAGAAGGGGGGAAAAAATGGAAATGGAGGCATGAAAATTGGTACCAAGAATGTAACTATCAAGAACGTTAGGAAAAGCAGGTCACTGCCAGAACTGGCTTCATTTTTTTTCTTTTTCCTTTTTTGAAAGAAATTTTCCTTACTCATTTTTCATGTTCAGGTGGAATTATACCACATTACAGGTCATTTATACCCTGCTTTACTTACACTTTGATTTCAACTTGTCTCATCATGTTACTGATTTTCAACATTTGTTTCTACTGAAAGAATAGGAAAGTTACAAGCTAGTTGTTAGTTATACTGTCACTTATTAAATTAGCAAGATTTTCATAGAAACCTTTGACAAAACTTTAAGAATAAAGAAGCTAATCATTACTAATTCTTTTGGTATTCATTATGTTATTAGTCACAGAGCTCACTCATAACATTTCCAAGTTTCAACATAATCATTTCAGGATGAGTATATTTTCCCCTTCCCAATATTTTTCACTTGGCATCACATTTCATACCCTTCCTCTCTGACTGCCAGGAAAGTGTGGTTTGGGGTCTTAGCAGTTTTGGTTGAGCTTTTTCTTTTTCCTTTTTTATTTTTTTTTTCCCTGTTCAGAAACAAAAGTTTAACAAGGTTATTTCACCTCTAAGAGAATGTATTTTTAATTGCTTTGTTTATACCTCACACACACCTCAGTTAGGCTATGGGATCAGATTATATGACATCATGGTACCAAAGGAATAATCGTCACTTGTTTGTGCAGTCCTGAAGAAGAGCACACAGTTTGCAATCACTCAGTGCTGCACTGACAAAATTAAATGCGATAAATAACAAATTGTAATTTTATTCTTTTAAAATTAATTTTAAATAGGAATCATAGAATGGTAAGGTTGGAAGGGACCTCAAGGATCATCTAGTTCCAACCCCCTGCCATAGGCAGGGACATCTCCCACTAGTACAGGTTACTCAAGGCCTCATTCAACCTGACCTTGAACACCTCCAGGGAGGGAGCAGCCACAACCTCCCTGGGCAACCTGTTCCAGTGCCTCACCACCCTCACTGGAAAGAACTTCCTCCTAACATCCAGTCTAAATCTCCCCTCTGCCAGTTTAAACCCATTGCCCCTTGTCCTGTCGTTGCAAGACCTTGTCAGTAGTCCCTCCCCAGCCTTCCTGTAGGCTCCCTTCAGATACTGGAAGGCTACTATCAAGTCCCCTCGAAGCCTTCTCTTCTCTAGGCTGCAGAGGCCCAACTCTCTCAGCCTGTCCTCATAGGAGAGCTGCTCCAGCCCTCTGATCATCTTTGTGGCCCTCCTCTGGACCCGCTCCAACACTTCCATGTCCTTCCTGTGCTGAGGGCTCCAGAACTGCACACAGTACTCCAGGTGGGGTCTGAGGAGAGCAGAGTAAAGGGGCGGAATCACCTCCGTTGCCCTGCTGGCCACGCTAGGAGGGGCAGAGGACACAGAGGGGGCGGGGGGGGGGGCTCTGCTTCCAATGTCTGCCACAGGGTCGTGTCCTGTGAAATGGCTTTGTTCGTAGACACATTTTCACTCTGCATAGTTGAGATCATCCCTTTCCCCAGGATGGGGAAGCAGCTAAAACCATCCCACCACCTCTGCTCAACAGAATCCTGCATTCTTTTGCAGTTGCTACCCAAACCTAAGCTTCAGAGGACTAAAAAAGCTGTTGAGGCAGTTCTGCAGTAAGTAGTACTATACCCATAACTCCACTAACAGCATCCACAAAAGAATGAAGAGAGACAGAAATCAGCTGTTTGAATCACAGATCCCCCTCTCAAGTTTCATTTCAGGGACAAAGAGGCTCTGAAAACAAGACATCCCTTCAGGATTTTATAAAGCTGACTCGAGCTGCCAGAGGATTCCTCCACAGCGACACCAAGAAAGCTTTTTCCTTGAACAAAACGCTGACTGCAAACGAGCAATCATTAGTCAGCCACATTTTTCATAAAATTACTGGCAGTGAAAAAGCAACTGTGCAGGTTGCTGTAAAAGGAGGTCTGGCTACTTCCACCCAAACAGAACAGAAGCCATTTACATAAGTTTTAGTGGGGGAGAAAAATCCTCAGCTCTTCCCCCCTCCACTTCTCCCTATGACTGATTGCAATCTGGTTTTTTTATTGTTGCTGTTGTGCTTTTCTTTCTTTTTTTTTCTTTAAAGCACATTTATTGTGGGAGTTTGATTTGAAAGAGTTTCAAGTAATTTAAACTTTGGCTGCAGGCATACAGATTAGTTAGAATCACAGAATGGTAAGGTTGGAAGGGACCTCGAGGAGCGTCTAGTTCCAAGCCCCTGCCATAGGCAGGGACACCTCCCAATAGTACAGCTCACTCAAGGCCTCATCCAACCTGACCTTGAACACCTCCAGGGAGGGAGCATTCACAACGTCCCTGGGCAACCTGTTCCAGTGCCTCTCCACCCTCACTGGAAAGAACTTCCTCCTGACATCCAGTCTAAATCTTCCCTCTGCCAGTTTAAACCCATTGCCTCTAGTCCTGTCATTGCAAGACCTTGTAAATAGTCCCTCCCCAGCCTTCCTGTAGGTCCCTTCAGATACTGGAAGGTTACTATAGTTAGGAACTGATCTTTCAGTGTTTCTACATGTTAATAACATCATTTCTTGGTGCTATAATCAACAGCTCTAATTCTCAACCTACCAACTGAAATATTCAACACATGCCAGAAATTACCTCGGATGAAATGACGTAGCACTGTTAACCAGCCTGACAGTAATCCCTGTGCTACCACTTTTGGTACCAGGCTCTTATTATTCTGAAGTGGCAAGGCTTGGGGCTAGCAGTTTCCTTAGGGGTGATTATCAGCCTTCTATAGCTTTTTCAAATCATAGAACTGCTGCAAACAGACATCCTAGTTCAAATCAAAGCCCAATTCAAACTGTCTTCATAATGGCCAAGGATTCATCTGTCCTGCTTCACGTTCACAAAGCACCTTACACGTGCCACACACACTTCTACACATGATCTCACTACCTGCACCTATTAATTATCATGTGAGTGATAGAAACAAAATTTGGTTTAAATAAAAGGCATTCAGTTAGGAGGTGCTATTTCATATATAGTCTTTATGGGGGTACAAATGCAGCACATCCATTTCTCTAGGACTTAGAGAAAGTGCAAGTGCCTTCCTTATCCATTTTGGTATCTCTCTTCATCAGCCAGAAAGCCACCCATCATGAAAATGACATCATTCTGGACACATTTCAAGACCTTCCTTGGAAAAGTTAAACGAGTTTGAGAAGTGGTAGGGACAAGCCACAAGAAAATAAACAAAAGCCCATTTCATTCATAGAAAACAGCACTGAAGTTTAGTTAAATATGCACAATTTTATTTATTGAAGAGATTAGGACAAAAACATTAAACCAAATACATGACAAAGCACCAGAGGCAGTAAAACCCCACCATGCACATCACCAATCTTTCCTCCTATAAGGTACTCATAAAGTTTAAAAAAAAAAAAAAAAAAAAAGAAAAAAAAAAAGAAAAAAAAAAGTCCTTCTTAACACAGCACCATCTTCAGAGTGTAAAAACATTACTCCTTTATATTCTTATTTACCAAAATAGAACCAAGGCAGGTCAGTTGCAGCTAGCTTTGTCTCTTGATAAAGAACTGTGAAACATCCTCTTGAGAGTGGGACCATAACTTTCCTGCAAGGCAGGCAAATAGCATCCATACGTCAAATGCCAAGTAGCTGTACGCACATGCCACATACTATAATTAAGCACAAATTCAAGTAACATTTACATACTACAGAGTCCACATGTACCTACCCAAAAAACATGACCACGTCACAAAACGTATACAGGCAGTAATATCAGAACAACTGAGGTACTGGAAACACAAATATTTATGCCAAGAGATTTCAATATCATACAGCAATATAAAAGCAGTAATAAAAACATTTGCCAGTCTAAATCAAATAAAGCTATCTAGAAAAAAAGAAGCTAAATAAAAAGTTATTTAGGGACAGAAATACCTGAACAGAAAAGAAGTGTGTTAACTACAGCATGTAACATGTCATCCCAAGTCAACCCGTAATTGAAGTACTGGCTTAATACATCACTACTGTGACATTTTCTTCAATAAATAGAATAAGTCTTGACAATACAAAAGGTGCATATTACTGTGTATGTTTCAAGAGGAATATCTGTAATATAAATGTTCAGCTTATTAATACCCTCTTATTTCTTATTCTGGACATATAAAACCAAAACAAAACCAAAAACAACAAGAAGAAAAAAAAACAAACAAAACCAAAGCAAACAGAAGACCAACCAAACAAACAAAATAATCAAACCCAAACAATTCTTTTCCAATGTTAAGTGAAATTCAAAGCAAAAGAAAACCCACAATACTCTTCTTCAATAATAAAAGAGCCCTCTATTTACATGTGGGCCAGTCAGTTAAAGAAGATATCAGTTCTCAGATAATGACACAACTAAGGGCTTTCTGCCCTCTCTAGTCATATACGTGCAGCATGGCAGATATGGAAGCCAGTATCTCATATCTTTAAAAAAAAATAAAAGAAAATAAAATGAAAAAAAAAAAATCATAGTTTTCTTCCTTTTTTTTCCCTATTATAGCAGTAATGCATCTGGAAGTTCGAGTTGTAATAGCTTCCTGCAACAAACCATTTGACACAAAACAGAACAGTTTGTTAAATGACAGTTACTTCCCCTTAAGGGAACAAAGCATTAAAATGTCATTTCCTGACAAGAATATTAAGTAGTTTATTTAGAAGAAATGAGTTGAAAATAGCTATCAAGAGACATGAATTGAAATTTTGTTTGTTTTTAGCACCCACTTTTCATGTCCATCTTTGTGCACCTAATTTTTTTTCTTAAGTTAACCCCATTAATTATTAGACATTTGATTAAAAAAAAAATGTTAGCCAATTGTACTTTCCCTGAATAATGTCTGAAGTCAAATATCTAACAGTGCGATGCCAAGATGTAAGCTGAGGCAAAAAAGTTTCTATTTGCTGTGAATTACCACTATTTTAAATGGAACAGAAACGGGAGTGATACAGCTGCACCAGAATTGGCATGTGCAGTCTCCTTGGCTCCAAAAAGGTGAGAAGCTACAATTGCTCCATGCTGCCTTTTCTCCTCCAAATCAATCTAACCTGATAGCAAGCTCCCCCCGCCCCCCCCAATCTGTCCCCATGCTACATTTGTTATATTAGCTCCTTGTGGAGGTTCCTTCTCAATCTGAGGACCTCTTGAGTGTCTTTTGCTACCAAGCTAGGCTGATGCAGGATGTGATTTAACACGGTCAGGAAGGGCTCCTTCATGTGTCCATCTCCAGGTTGTGTACCTTCTGAACACCAGTCTTTGTGCTCAGTTAAAGAATGGGTCCAAGTCTTCTTCCATGTTGACATCAGGCACCAGCTGATCTGATACTTCCTTAGCACCATATCCCGAATTCGATACATTAAAATCTGTAGAAAACCATGGATGGTCCAGAATTTCCTGTGAAGTCAGCCTTTCCGATGGCTCCCGACGCAGTATGCTACGTATGAGGCATTTTGCCTTGGGGGATAGAGTTTCTGGAATGTTAAACTGCCCACGACGGATCTTGCTGAAGAGGGAACTAGGCTCAATGTCATGGAAAGGATAGCGTCCAACTAGCATGGTATAAAGCATGACACCTAGACTCCATACGTCCGCTGCTTTGCCAGAGTAGCTGCCATTTGTGTTCAAGATCTCTGGACTCACATAAGCTGGGCATCCATGTTTATCAGAAAGAGAGTCATCATTTCCTCTTAAAATATATGCATCTTCTAGGCTTTCCAATTTCACTCTAGTCCTGCGGGAAAAAAACACCACCAAAACCATCAAGGCAGGCAAACATCAAAACACAGATTCCTAACTGTTAGCAGTTACACAGTTACAATAGTAATGGTCTACATGACTCAATGACTACAGAAATGCATTAGCTTAAAATCCCACTAGCAGGACTTGTTACAGGTAATTGATACTGTCCCTTCTATACCAGTCAGAGATATCAGAGACATACAGGGAATATTGCTACACCCGGAGCTGTTATGATTTCAAATACAGTTATGTCTAACAAACTCACTTTTATCATTTCAAGACATTACTAATAATTGCCATATTCATGTGTTTGGTAAATGTTTCATAGACATGATTCACAAAAGGAGACATAAACTTCCAAGATTATTGCTTTTTTTTGTGCTGGCTGCACTCTAATGTACCTCACGTCCAGCCTAGTCTTAACTATACAAGGTTATTTTGATACCTTCCCATCCATAAGCAGATATTTCCATCTGTAATCCCACAAGGTTCAACAGGAATAAAATGGTTGCTCTGACTTTAAATGGATTTCCTCCAACTAACATTTTTTCTTTATCCTAGCATTAAGGAATAGCAATTTTAACAGTCTTCTCAAACAGACCTTTGGGCAAAGTGAAATTAGGTGAGCTGAACACTGCCAAGAACCTGCAAGCTTATCTACTCAGCTGAACCAGAGGAGCTTCTCATGTTGTAATGAAGAAGAGGCTAGTGAATAGCTTGCAGAGAGATGACAGGGATACTTTATCTAGACTGCAAACTCCTCCTGCTTGCAAAGCACTGAACTTCTCATTGTGATGCAGTAATTATCTCTGCAAGAGTATTTTCTTCCCTAATGGATATGACACAGGATTAGAAATAAATGATGCAGAGTTGCTTGTCACAGCATTAGACGAACGTAACCTTCCTTTCCTTTTAATTCTCACCACTAGCATCTGTAACTATGTTTAAAAATCTGTTGAAGGCATCCAAAAGGATTAACAATTCCTCTTTAGATTATTTGCCAGCAATGGTTGGGTTTGGGAGCAGAATCAATACAAAACAACAGGACATGTCCAGTGCATCTGGACAGAAGAGTCACCTACCAGTAGTGCAGGCTTTCTTTTCAACTACTTGGGATAACTCAACTTTGGGTATTACTGTCCTTGTCCCTCAGCCTCACTGGCCTGTATGATCGCTCTCAGCTCTCAGTCACAGCCACATTTCAGTAAGACAGACATTCACCAGCAGGGACTGAATTTCATCCCCTAAGGCAGAACTCACATCTCTTGAACAAAGCACATCATTTAACAGGCATTAGAACAGCTAAGGAGATCCCTGTTCCTTTAAATGTTTACTAGAGACAACACTGCTCCGGCTTGAGTTGCAAGGACAGCTGGACCAGCTTTGGATTATACTTGGCTGCAGGGCAGCTCAGCACTATCTTCTTTGAACCAACAGAAGACCATTTTACTCTGTGAAGTACTTTAGAAGCAACTGTGCCATAAACTCTCATAGTGACACTTGGACCTTTTCAACAAGTAGAAACACTTACTAGACGAGGTGAAGGCCCCTTTGGCAATGTGCCTTGAATCAGGAAGTCATAAATACAGAATTCAAAATACCTGGCTTCCAAGCACAGTGTGCCAAGGCTGCTACTGCTCGCCTTAAACAGGCCAGTGTTTTCTCCTCTGGTGTGGATGCTGATGGGGTTTGTGCAACACACCTGCTTCCTGATTAATTACTCATTGCCAGCCTAACAGCACTCCTCTTGGCAATGGACGACTCCTTCATTAGCACTCAAAAAAAATACAGCAGTATCTCACAAAGGAAGCTGGCTGCAAGGAGAAGCAACTGCAATTATCAGGACCACAGCAACTTCCCTCTGTACACAGCTCAGTGGATTCAAAACAGGAGACTGACTGAAGAAGAGACCTTTCATAATGCTCAGCTTTGACACATTCCCTCACCCGCACAGCACAGGAAGAGCAGTGAGGAAAAAACACCTAGAGAGAAAGCATGCCAAAGAGGGCAGAGAACAGAGAGGAGGAAATGAAAGGGAAGGCAGGGACAAGAGTTGTGGTTCCATTTGCATTGCCCACCTCAGTTTTTCCATAGAAAAGCACGTGTCGCAATAAAATGGTGAAGCCAGCTACTCAAACATGCATTAAGTCACTGAACCGCCAGACAGGAAAGCATCGACTCACTCCTGCTAACTAACAGAAGCAGAACACACACAAATAGGGAGTGGGGCAGAACATGCTATTTATAAAAATAACTTACAGAAGGGAATTCACCACACACCCCCCACACACACACACTCTCCTGCCATCCCAGTGTCAACAGACTGCAACGTGTGTCAAAAATTTAATCTTCTTCTTCAAGAGGAGAAAAAAATTCATGGTAATGAAACAGAAACAGCCTTATCCCTGTCTTGCTTTTCTTGCAAGGTGCTGCAGCTTGCAGTCCTACACACAGGCTACAGCAGGTTTTGTTTATGCAAGCAAATGGAACAACAGCTGGCCCTTATCTGTCTGCTCCTTCATAAGCCACAGCCAAACGAAGTAAATGCTCAAACCAGGTTTTTCATCCTGCAGAGTTGACAGGCTTTGAGGAAACAAAAGGTTTCAAATAAAACAAAAACACAATCTTCAATCCTCCTCCTTCCTCCTTGTCAGCCCCCAAGCCCTCAACCAGTAACACCCTTGTGACTAAGGTACAAGAGGTGAAATGGCTCCTCTGCAACAAGAAGCAGCACATGTATGGCACTGGACAAGCCACTCTGCCCAGGTACACGTTGCTCTCAGCAACCACAGGAGCTGCATCTCTTCAGCACATACACAGCATCAGTGTGACCTTCTCCCCTCCCCAGTCACCATCAGAAGCAACTCAGGGTGTTCCCATTTTCAAGGTTGAGTGTCTGTACAGAAGGTGACAACACAGGTTTTCCATCCTTGCAGCAAGGATAGTGCAGGAGTAATGGAATGGCTTGCCAGCACGGCAGCTCACCTGCTTGGCACAGCTGGTGCACAGAAGCACTCACAAGCTTTTGCTGCCAAGGGCCTTGGCTCAGCTCTGCTGGCACCCCTCACTGTTAGCCGGCATCGGGGTTGGAGAGACCCACTCCAGCCTCTTTTCACCAGTGATGGATGACTTTGCATTCCTCAGTCTTACTACAGCTAATACACAGGTGTGAATGGCAAGTCTCACTGCCCTTTTTCACAGTCATTTCACGTTTTACAGACAGTCAGAAAGGAGCAGCCTGGCTCAGGAGCTGCTTTTCTAGCACACAGCACCTCATCTCAGCAAGAAACAGAAGAAACAGCTTTCGGCTCTGGCTGGTCTTCTCATTTCAAGCATTGCTAAAAGTTCTATTTTCTGCAAGGCAGAGGGAGGTGCAGGGGTAGGGGAACAGGAAAGAAGGGAGTCTAAATATATAGGAATGCAGAGATACGATGGATGAGAAGCAATTTCTCTCTCTCCCCCACACACTCTCATAAGAAGCATTAAAATCAACTATCCAGGAAAAAAAAAAAAAAAAAAAAAAAAAAAAAAAAAAAAAAAAAAAAAAAAAGAATAAAAGCCAACAACAACAAACAGACCCTCAAAATCTCAAGTAGTTTCTGAGAATACAGAACCTCCACACCAGAGTGGGGAATGCAGAGTGACCAGACAACCCTAAATTCAACACTTGGCAGGCAAGGGACAGACTCAAAACCAAACACTGAGATGTGAAATCACAATCAGCTCTGAAGTGCCTCACATCATGGAGCAGAAAAAAAGGACAAAAATTACTACGTTTTAAATTTTTTAAAAGTTGTATTTCAAAAAACTCTCATTCTCTAAATAATTAACTCACATCAGTCAACTGAAAGATCCCCTAAAAGGGAAAAGAAGTTTTCCAAAAGCATCAGTGTTCAAGTTCAACCATTCAAATGGTTGCAACAAAATTAATCCCTAAAGTTCAAATGTAAGCTACTGCCAACGCCGGATGAGAATCACTTTGTACACATACTGTAGGGCAACAAAGACTTTTGTTAGGGCTTACGTAATTACAGTACATAATTTCAAGTTTTAATGCAGACCCTGAATAAGCACTTGGAAAAAGAGCATTATACATCTATCAGATCATTGATAAAACACTGCATTAGTCTAATGCATTAAAAAAAAATACAACCCTGAATCATGGCTATTTAAAAAGGGGAAGCTATTCTGCCTATGAATGCTTTCCCATTACTGGTGAATGAAACCACAGAAGTGCAATCAGAGGGCAGCAGCAGCACTCAGACGGGAAATGCGTCTTTGTCCCCATAGAAACCGTCAGGGAAACCCATGAAAAACAATACCACTCTGAATTTCTTATCAATATGCCATTCATTACTTGACTGTATTCAGACTTTACTCTTCAGTAATGTAACAAAACCTAATCAATTAGGCGTCTTCCAGAAGATTCTTCAATGCAAGCTCCTGAGTTAGCACCCGTCCCTGGCAGGCAGCATTGTTGCACATCCTACATTTTTTTCCGAGTGATTTGCATTATTCTTCCCTGTAAAACTTAGGGGCTACTGGCAAATTGCTGTTCTGCCTTTTAACACTGAAGCCAGAGCCGTAAGAACCCAGCAGTCACACTTGCTCTCCAAAAGCAAACAACTTCCATTGCTGCAATAGAACATTTAAAGCAGAAATAATGACTGAAAGTCTGAGTATTTCAAAGAAAAGTATCTCTACTGCAGTGATGAAACAGTCAGTAGGTAAGGAAGTCCATGCCTGAATCAATGCAGGCACTGGTTTCTAGACTGTCCCTGATGCAATCTGTATGAGAAGTAACACCTGAACTAAAGCTGAGATGCCATTAACATTTTAGAAACACTAATTGCAGATCAGAGTATTATTTTAGTAAGTATAATCCCTCAGACAGACAGCCAGATGAGCTGCCCTGAGAGAAGATGGAAGAAGCCATCCTGCTATGGACAGCACAGGTACACCATCCACTTGCTGTTCAGGCTGGGTCAGAATCCTATGATCCAGATTTACAGATTCTATATAGCAGCCTCATGCCTCAAGAGATCAGAAAACAACTATCACCACACAAGTTGCCATTTTATTAATACAACTGCAATTACATATGAAATGACAACTTCTATGAGGAAGAGGTACAATAACCCAGTATCGCAATATCTCCATCTACCCAGAAAAAATGAAGGCACCCAAACAATGGTATCTCATATTTTAACATTTCTCTGACTGAGGCCAGGAAAGCTTTTCCCTAGGTAGAGGCACTCAAGCCATCAACTGCCCAGGAGATCAGGGATTGCTCCTATGTGGCCAATAATTTACAGGGCATTTAATCAAGGTCAGTTGCTAGCACCCCATCACAAAGGTGATATGCGCATGAATGCTATCATGCCATTATAGTCACAATGAGAGAAAAAATAAAGGGAAAGCTCCACTTTGAAAACAGTTATCTTTCCCTAATTGATTTTTTTTTTTTTTTTTAAACTAAGGGAATCTCTCCTAAATAATGCAAAAGTAGGCTGTCACAGCCAAGACAGTGAGATGGGGAAAGCTGCCAACAAAACCCTGTGCAGATGATTTGCAGCTTGGTGCAAAGACTCTGAACTCAGAACTACCCGATCTTCTTCAGGGGCAGCAAGGCACATGGGATCAGAGGGGAAATGTTATGTCATCAATTTAAATCCTGCTCCTTTCACCCTACAATCCCTTCTAGTACATAACGGCACACACCCTGGAAGTTCACCACACAATATCCTACTCGGGGATAAAAACAAACAAACAAAACCTGCACAAAGGCTGTCAGACAAATCACCTCTTGCATAATGAAACAGGCTCAAGGATACATTTTGAAAGACAACTGGGACTTGCAGGCAGCACAGGTTTACAGGATGAACCCTGTTCCTAAGGGAAGATTCCCTCACTGGTATTTCCATGGAATGAGAAAGCCTCTAAAAATCACCTATCCCTCACCCTTCCTCCGAAAGGATGCTACCAGCACACTCAGCCCTGTCCCACACCCCTTCCTGATATGCAGCAACTTAGGGCTTTTAACTTGTTTTAAACTGGCTTTTTTTCTACAGAATTCCACTTGCAAAATGCTCTGTAACCACCCCCTTGAACACCTTCAAGAAAGGTTGGGGCTCCAAAGACAGCTTTACAACATTAAAACAGGATTGCTAAGAACAGCCTGTCCCATATACCATACACTTAGTTTATTCCACACCCTTATTGCCTAAGGAGACAAGGTTTCCCAAAGAGTAGATAGGTAGGTAGCAACCTGTGTATGAGGGTGTGGGCTTTGAAATCCAATCCAGATCCTTGCAGAGGGGCTTGGTTACAGTACTTCGAGGAGTCCATTAATTGATAAGCATCTGGCTCAAGGCAGCTACTTCATCTTGCTTTCATCTTTTTAGATTACACTGAAGGTCAGTGTTTTAAAAAGTTCTGTTGTCAACTCTATGCTGTGTTCACCATTTTTTCTAGGTTTTTTAATATGATGCATGGTGAAGCTCCATCAGAGGAGCCCTGAAGAAGACCAAAATAAAAAAGTGTTTTGTTAAATATAATTCCACATTAGAAAAAAGCCTTACACTGAGCCTGTAGAGGGTGCTCAGCACTCAGCACCTCTAACATAAAGCAGTGCCATTATTTCACAAAGCTACTGGAAACCTTTTGCTTAGGTGTTTGTAAAGCTGTCTGTAAGCAATATACATATACCAAAAAAGCAGCTGCTGAGACTGAATACACCTCTGGTTGGCTCCTGTTTACAATCTCTCCCTTTCCTTTTCCTCCCAAGCCTGAGGTAATCACAATGTGATAATAAGGACAATTAAAAGGCAGAAGATTTTCACCATTGTAGTTCATTGAAGCTGCCCCTCCTCCTCACCTCCAGTACAGATGTACTGAGAAGTCCTCAGTCTCCACTCAAAAGTCAACACAGATTATTTGGCACTGAGTCCATGGATGGAAGTTTTCAAGTCTTGAAAACAACCAACTTTCAATGCAAGATGTCAGGAGACACCTGCTTCCAGGGACTGTAAAGCACTGAAGAAATCAATCCTGTGATGGGCATCTCATGATGAACACCCAACCATACCAATCATGCCTCACCTTACAAGCAATACATAACACAGCATTCAGCCAGAGGCAGCCCTCAAAGTCAGACAGCATGGTTGGGGAGGCCACACACAGGCCTCCCCACAGGGCTCCCTGCCCTTTTCCAAGCATGGCATGGAACTGCTCCTCAACACTATCCTTCATCAGATCTAACAGATGAGGCTGCAAAGGGAAAACGGCTGAAGAAAGAGCAAAGAAGATACGGGCCCAACTATAAGCCAAATACCAAAGACAGCACAGTCCAATGGTAAAACCTTCTGTAAACTCCATAGCTGGGTCCTACAGGAAAAGTTCTCACCTCTCATGGTCTCACTGAGCTGACTTAGGGTTCACTGAAGCTCAAATTCTCATCCCAGGGTCACCCAGCAGCCAAGTTTTCCCTGGCTTTTGCTTTCATTAACGACCTTAGGCACAGCATTCAACCTCTATGCCCTCAGGAGATTTACGCATTTCACAGGCCTAGCGTGGTGTTTGACATCTGCAAATAGTCTCCCATGCCTCACTGGGAAGGGTACAGCATACCCAACAAATGCAAAGCGCATTGCTCCCAGAAACCCTGGCAGAAAACAAGAGGCCTAGTAACCAAACCACATGAAAACAAAACGGAGCACGAACCTTTCTGTGGAAAACAGTTGTGCAATTGTTTCATCCTCAACCCTACCTCTGACAGCAGAAATTTGCCACCAGTGAAGCAATTCGCCTACCTCCACATATTCAAGGAATCGTAATTTCTGAGTTGAAATTTGACCTATTACTCTCCATTACTGAATGAATTCTGCTCTTTAGTCTCGTAACTCCATTCACGGAAATGTGAAGTACTTAAATGACAAACTAGATGAAGACTGGGTTTACACCACCTAAATGGTCCTTGTCCCATATATTTCAAGAGCACTCCTATTTTGGTTGTTTAATTTCACTTTGAGACTTTCTTTCTAGGACTTAGAGATTAATTTACTTGTCCTCTAAGAATTTTTAAGTAAAAATATTAAATTCTAACACCATAGGGAAAAAGCAGCTGACCATACCAAAATTTGACACATGCTGTGGAGGAAACTTAGTACTTTCTACAAGAAAATGAAAGATCTACTTGGAAAAAGGTCGTTTTTTATTGTGGGATCAGATTTGTATCACTGTGATTGCAAACAATACAACTAGGTCACCATAAAGCACCATCCACTTAAGCGTAAGAAATTCTAGAGGAAAACAAAGAAACAAAACCATTCTAAGTGCACCAAGTAACTATGTTATGCTAACACAGGCTTTCTAAAGAGCTTATTGCACTGGCTGGATTCCCATGGTACAGAGCAAAAAGTGTCAAATTCTGTTTATTTTTATTGAGTCCCACCTGCCTCATATTCATTCAAAGAATACAGGAAAATTACAGTATTTAAATACTGAAGTTTTTCTTTTTCTCTTCAAGTATGATGAATGTACAAGGTCTTTAAGCTTCAAATATTACGACAGCTAATATTTTAATATAATTAAAGGCTTAAAAATGCACTACAGAAATTAATAATTTCCTGACAGCAGAAACATTCTTGTATGAAGAAAATCATTGTAACAACCAACACAGAAATGTTTCATTTAATTCTAAGATCTTTGAGGTGGCTCTTTCTCAAAGCATCTGCTATGTATATCAGACTGATGAATTGCTCTATTAGCTACATAATGTGTATAATGCTTTTCTTAGCACAACCCAAAAAGCCCTGCACATTTGCAACATCACTATGGGATACCAGCTAGAAGGGCACAGTCACTCTGCCCAAGGGCCTAGTATGAGGACAGGCTGTATAAGGAAAGCTGTAAACACCATGTCATGAATGCAGCAAAAATAATCAAGAGCAAGAGCCTCGCAACATCAGCAACGACCTAGCTTAGCACCCAGGGCAAGAAAAAATTACCGACATTTGTTTAGAAGTTTAAAGTCTCAATTTCTAAAGTATTCAAGAATCTTAAAGTCCAATGAAACCTAGCATGGCAAGTCAGTGTTTTCCTTATGTTCAGTGCTCTTGAAGTCACTGCCTTCATTTAATGAATGTGTTGCTGCTTGCTAACCCAGTCTTACAAAACATTTCCAGCCATGCTGTAATGTCTTAGAAATTCTGCTTCATCAAGATCAACTGCATTTTTAAGGCGCTCAAATCTGAAACTGTAATACAAGCCTGGTTATTTCAGCCATAGTTTTAAAATGGAATCACACACAGGCCTCCCCATAAAAAGCACAACTCCCCAAACTTCTTTTATGCAAACCAAAAAGATAAAAGACCTAAGGTGTTTGGCAACAGCACACGTAACTTTTGTGAAATGTAATTTACCATATATACAGTATTTTTTGCAGTTCAGGATTAAAAGAAGCTAAAGTACCTTAAAACACAAACAAATTGGTTTTGTTTGTTTCCACGTTGTGGAACGTCAGAGTTAATTTTATGTACTGATCTATTCCCACACATGTGGTAGTAAGAAGTGAACACACCCTCATAGGCTACCTTTGATTTACCACATCAAGAAAATGGCACTAGTAAGATTAGGACCTCTATAAAATCCTCAGCACTACCTGCCTCCAACATTATTTTTTTCTACCTTCTTGCCTCCTGGCTTATTACAGGCATCCCAAGGCACTGCAATTTGCAACATCCAAATAACAAGCATTCTTAGCAGTGACATCAGCAGAAGCAAAGATCACTCATGATGCTATTAGACCAGAAGCCTTAATCTTTACAAATTCCAGTTGTAATGTAGATAGCAGGAATGGAGTAGAAAGAGTTTCAATGTGGAATGTACCCATCTGCAAAATTCCAGGAGCAATGAGTTCCTATCGAACTTCTAGACTATCACTAGGATCAATGGAAGGACTATGTACTAAAATGCTTTCATTGATTTTGGTTTTTTAAATGAGTGGAACTGCTTCCATATATCCTTCACATTCTCTCAGGCTCCTCCAGTCTGTCAGTTCTCAACTAAGCACAGACAAGTATCTGACCAATAGTACAAGAAACACGCACTCACACATATATATGCACATAAATAAAAGAAGTGAGTTTTCCATTCATGCATTGTCTGCACGCTGGATTTCCCATCTTTTCTTCTACCAAAATAAAAGGTGTGAGAATCTTCAAGAAGAGAAACTTCCAAAGGAGTAGGCACTAATGATGAACTGCAGAAAAACAGACCTGAAGAAACAGTTATGAAAAAGTCTACTAAGAAAGAACTCCACTTAGTAACAGGCAACATGTTGCAGTGGAGTTCACATGTTTCTCCAAAGATGCTTTTCACTTCCTCCTCCTTGGTTCATTACTGGTATCAAAGAGCAATAGATCGTGCAGCATCCATCTTCTAGGCTTTGCTGCCAAAGGCAGTTTCTGAAAGGTAGGCTGCTCACTGTATCCTCATCAGCATCAGCAGACTCTGGGAAACATGAGCTTAGAGGGTTGTAAGCAACACACAAACACCTCCATGAACCTGGAAGGTCCAGGAAGACTTTTTGGCCTAAATATAACAGCAGATTAAAAATGATGTGTGATTACAGTCTGATGATCAGACAGTTGCTGTTTGGTTCTATTTCTATCTCACACTATTTCATCTCTGTTTATTTAGCAGAGAAAGGATTACAATACCTCTCCACTTAAAAATCAATATTACATTTAAGAGAAAACTTCATTATGATTACCTTAAAAATAACCAGGAAGTCCTATCTTTTAAGTCCTGAGCTTTAAAGTGAATTATTGTATATTTGGAAGACACTATTCGAAAGCAAGTAAATGTGTGATTTTGCAGATGGCAGTTATGTTACAAACATTAGTAAGAACAAATACTATTATAGTATACACCATTCTTAGTGGGTGGCTAAGGGATTTGGCCCCGTGCCTCGTGTTGCATTCAGTTCCTAGTAAGCGGCAGGATAAGAGTTCAAAAGTATGCAGCATGGGCCCGCGTCTGCTCCCACTACACTGCTCTGAACTCAGGCTGCCCTCACTTGGAGTAGCTTTTCCTTGTCTTGTATTTCATGCAGAACCACCAAAGTCTACATATATCCTCAGGAAAAACAAAACAACAACAAAAAATTCCGTTTCAACATTAGGACATTATCAGCTACAACAGAAACAATCTCTCCTTCCACCATTCTGTGAAAGTTTCCTTATCTGTATCATAGATGCTATAATGATGTTTAATTATTAAACTTAATGTAAGAGTTGTGAAAGTGCAATTTACATCTGTTGGGTTTGTTTCTCCCTCTGTATGGTTATTAATCTAGTTTTCAGGCTTTCTTTATTTGAAGAAGATGAAAGGGTAATCATATATAGTGGGGCTGCAGCAGAAAAAAATAAAAGGGAGTTATTTGCTTTGCAGAGAATTGTCTGAATTAAGGAGTGAAAATAAGTCTTTTCTTTTGTAGTTTGTAAAGAGATTAAAAGCAGCTTATTTTCCAACACAGGATAGATCATTGTTACTTTTATTATTATATTTTAAGGCTGGGAACTTCTTTTTCCTGACTGAATTGTGTATTAGTCTTTTCTAATTCTCAGATGATGCACTTACAGAGCCTGCAGAAAACTTCTGTGCCCTGGCTGTTGCTTTCAACCTGCCCAAACAGACCCGAATGGAATTGATATGCACTGGTTGTTTTTAACAAAGCTCTCCAGAACACCCATTTCACTCTGAAACAGTCTGAACAAGCTTTCAGACAATTTATAGGATTTAACTGAAAATGAAAACCATCTTCCCACCTTCTACCACGAAATGAAGAAGCACAAAGACAAGTTCTGCCCCATTTACTTTTCATTTTAACCCCCCAGTGAAAGCCTGACATTACACTAGCAGTGATTACTACTCTGGTGCCTTATGTGAAAACTGCAAGTGAATACATGATGTAACGTAATGAAAACTGGCAACCACAAGGAAAAAGATACGAAATTTCCACAAGTACAACAGTATAGCTATAGCTCAGTATCAGAAATAGCACTTCAAACATTATAATCCAGCATTTTTTCTCTCCCTGTCTTCCCATAGTCTTTCCCCAAATCTTTTACCACCCAGTTATTATGAGGAGACACTATAAAGAGAAGTAGTTGCCCAAATACCACAACAGCTCTGATATTAAAAACAGGCACCCACACAGCAAGGCAGTTTTTGTCTTAGTACAATTAGTGACCACATAATGCTCTCAGAAGCAGCTTCCAGACTCTTCCAGCACACAAAACAAGAAGCTGTTGTCAGCGCAGTCCTTCAAAGCACTGGTGACCCTTCCCTCCACCTATATCAGCATTAACCACTTGGTTGTTCTTCCTCTTGATGTCTCCTCACTGAAATAAGCCATTTCCCTCTTTAACATACTGGACCTTTTTTTTTTCTTTTCCTCTTCTAAGACTTATGGTTGGCATTCATGATAGCTGAGCTCTTAGACCAGACATCTCTGCAGAGCCTTCCTCCAGGATAGGACATCTTCTGAATGAGGATGCTCTTCCAGATGCAGATGCAGGAGCCAGGCACCGACAGTACTCTATACTTACTTTACTCCAAAGCCTAAGTATGAAGGGAAAATGGCACATCCACCCCATGATCAAGTTTCAGAAGTGTTAAACCCTGTGTACCACAAATGAATGGTATGGTGACAGGAAAGCGCACAGCATCCTGGAATTCTGAACATCTGCCCTCAGGCACTCCCACCTGTAAAGTAAGGGAGACTCTTACCTTTCTTCGTCCTTGAAAATAAACTTTCGCAGCTTGAGATCTCGCAGTACCAGTCCACCATCATGGCAGTGTGCAACAGCAGAAGCTATTTGATAGAAGAGTTTGGCTGCCTCCTCTTCTTTAAGCTTCTTGCAGGTACGAACAAATGAATGCATGTCCCCATAGCTTCTTTCAAAGAACACATAAGCTTTTGTCTCCCCAAGAATTATTTCAGTAATTTGGTTGATATTTTTATGTGCAGGCAGACAAAAACATGGTGCTAATAACTCCTGGTAGCAGCCAATATCGAACACCTGCAGGAACAACCAAGTAATGCCAGGGTTAGCAATATGAAGGACAGTGAAGTTATGGTACACCTAATTCTGTTAGCAGATCTATCTAAGTACAATTTATGCTGTTGCTGAAGCTGCATTGATGTAAACAGGATGTCACAAGCTCAGGGCACTGAGGACAAGACAACACGGACTACACAACCCCACACAGAACATACGGGTAACCTTGACAGGAAAGGTTAGTCTTCAAAAATTTGTAGCAAGAACAGTTCCATTTGCTAAGAGCTGATCGCATTAGAACTAAGATCTGAAGACCAGCAACATACAGGAGCACTACTTCCAAAGAAACATGTTTATCTTCTGTTCTCCATCCAAATAATCTCATGGAGAACATGGCCAATAGCTTTTTATTGAGAGAAGCTGTCATATTAAATCCACTCCGATCCACATGTGCCTCTCTCTTATTTTTATTAACCCATTAAAGCTTTAAGGATTTTCAAGTTCAAAATATCATCTAGTGCTATTCATATTTACTTCCTGCCTGACTTTAATCTCTGACAAACAGCAAAGTCACTTTCACTTTCAAAGCCTCAGTTTTACAATGGCTGTTTATAAGATCAGGACAACCCAGGAAACTGAGTGCAGACAAATACCCTTCAAAAGGCAAAGGATAGGAAAAAAAACCATCCTGAACTCTGCATATCAATCAAGTGCTCCATTAAAAGCAAAGTGTCCCTTTACCAGCAAGTATGCTATCACTGATCTTATGAATGAGCTCTAAGAATTAAGAAGGCTGCTGGGAAACCCAAATATAAAAGTTACTATAATCTAGTGGTGATGAATGAATCAGTATTTGAGTAAATTGAGAAATGCCCACATAATAAGAAAAATACTTCATTGATAGTAGAAGTCAGTGTGCTAAAAGATGATTCGAGCAAAGCATTGATGGGAGTGATTTTTATTTTTAATTATACCTGTTCCAGATGTACTACAAAGAAAGGGACTAGTATTTCTATTAGCACAAAACGTCAATTAATATATAACTTATTCTTGGGTGTTTTGTTACTTTAGTAAGGAGAATTTAAGGTAGTTGCTTCATTCTAAGTGAACATAAAAATGAAGAACTTGTATAAGTCTGAGTGGTTTAAATTGCAATTGGGTTTTTGATCTTTTTCTATTCCAGTAGTAGGAAATTTTATCTTCTCCAAGAAGCAAACCTCTCTGCTTTCTTCAAAGCTTTAAAAAGCTTTTATAACTGAGAGATATGGTTCAATCAACATTTACCTGAGGCTTCAAAACCTGAGTCATTTTACGCTTCAGAGCAGAATTCTGACAAATTGCTTCTATGGGAAAGCACCCAAATGCCAAGAAACTGCGACACCCCCTCCTTACACACCTCTTTCTCCCTCCACCCTATACCTGTGCTGCTGTACTCCAGTACAGGCTAGAACAACCTTAACGGCAGACTGCCAGAGAGCTCCAACACATTTTATGAGGGGCAGATTAGCACTGAGGCATTCTGGTGACACAGTGAGCCAGGGAAGCAGAACCCGGGCGCGGAGGGTGCGTTGCTAAAATCCCTGATGTGTAATTCATTCCAGAGGAGAATTCATTGACATTCAGATCTCAAAACTTGTAACTACTACACTGTAAGTGAATGGCTCCACTACCAAGTGACTGCTGGAAAATAAAACCTAAGAAGGGACATTTACGCAGCTCAGATCCTCATGTGAAAAAAAAGCCTTTCCAGAATTCTCTCCTAATCAGATTATCCTCATATAAATTAGTTACATACTGTGCTTCTCAGACTATGGTAAATAAGTAGGTCTGGATATGTACCAGCACTGTGTTTGAAAAGTGGGACCTGAGAAGTGTTATCATACTGCTACAGTCTAGAATACCTTTTATAAAGGGCTTCTTTGTATCCCAGCTTTTAAGATCCCTGGCCTCAATTCAGCGAATGTCCAATAAGCTGCAGTTCGATTTAGTTCTTGCTGGGTATTGGAAGAGAGAAGTTACCATTGTCTGGATGCCACAGAGCCTTGAAGCAAATAACGGCAAGTGTACAGGCAGTGGGTGCAGCCAAATGAATCTTGAGAATCATCAGTATGTGCCTGTTATCCAAACCAATGCTTCTGCCACCAATCTCTAAGAGCATCTTCAGTAAGACACCAGATAGCAGGTCTCTTAGCCGGAAGGCTACTTGACAAATAGTAGTCATGATACTGCAGGCAATTTAAAGACTGCACTAAATTAAGATGAGTTCAGGACTGACAACTGCATATTCACAAGCTAGTAATTCAGGCTAAGATCATATTTTTGGAGCTAGAAGTAGTGCCTCACACATATGGAAAAAATGATGCTACTCAAATGTCAGGATCAGCTCAAAAACATTTGACTTAAAGGGAAGGAGAAAAAAACAATAAAAGTCCATCCTGTGAGCTGCAGCTCTGTAGCTCATAACTGTTATCAAAACAGTGCCTTAATCCCGCAAACCAAACAGGAAACAAAGAAGAGCTGAGACCCTGCTTTACTACTTGCTATGCAAGTTCACCTATGATTTCACGCAGAGTAGCAGCTTTGTGGGATCTGTTTATTTCAGGAAAAGATGCCAATGTCCTAGAGTGCAGCACTGTACTACAGCACTAAGTAGGGCTTTCAGTCTAGAAATTCTCAGGTTGTTTCAGTTTAGTAACAAAGCATTTGATTCATCACACAATATTAGCCCTTTGCAAAGTCAAGGCCCCTTTTCCCCTTGTACCCTTAGATCATCACACAGAGTCCTAAATTGTCTATTAGCATGAGGTCTCATAACTCAATCTATAAGCATATTTAAATTACCCTCTGAATTCCCATCTTTACAAACAGCAAAGAGCACTTCTCTGCTATAATCTAGTCTATAACTTCTTACAAATCAAGTGTGAGAAAATATGAAACAGTCATCAATACTATCATTAACCCTTGAAATATAAACAGGCTGTATCTTTTTTTTTTTTCTTTTTTTTGTTGTTGTGCAGTTAGTTCAACATCGGAGATTTGCTCAAAACAGCCAAATGGCACAACTGCGTATTTTGGGAACAATATAAATACTGCAGTTTGTGTTGCAAGGTTTCAATTGGATATGTAGTTATAAAAACTACTAGGGGGTACTGCCTCGGTTTTCTGGGCGTTCTGTCTGGGTCACCACAAACAATGAGAATCACAATTTTGGAACAAAGGAAAATATTCCCTTAGCCGGAAAAGAGAGAAACATCCCTTCACAGAAATGCACGCATTTCCCCACAGCTCACCTTTGATTAGTCGGAGCAAATTGGGAGGAGGCAGAGAAAAGCAGGCAGGCTATAAAGTGTGGGATAAACTATTTTGTCTGCTCTTCTGAAAACCGTAGGTGTGCAGGTTTTATTCTTGCTCAGTTGTGCAATGGGGGAGGATGCTGTTTGCAAACAACCTCCACAGTGAGGGCACACAGCCTGGTTAATTCGATGTATTTTTTAAAACCGTTTTAAGACAAAGCTGATGGCAGTGTCCCCCTCCCGCTTCTCCATCCTCCTTCGTGCCTCAGCTCACAGAAAAAGGGACAGGAAAAATCGAGGATGCCAGCAGGTTCCAACACCTTAAAATTAACTGGGGATTTCCTGCTCCATTTTGAAAAGTGAGAGTGGGAAAGATGAGGCTTTCTCCTGATCTGAACTCACGTTAAGATCTGCTTAAAGAACGGCTCTTTCCAGAACAATATCCCCCGGGTAAGAGGCAGAACTGGCTCCGGGCCACCGCTGTAACGTGGCCATTGTCTAGAGAGAAGGAAAAGTTACAGGATGCGCCTTTAATCCTGTCTGCTTGCCTTTTGTTTCTCAACTGTTTAATAATTGAGCTACAGGACCGTGTTCGGCCCTCCTGCATGACACGGGAACCCACCACGCCAGCAGGCTAACCCAGGGGCAGAACAAGGACGAGAGGTATTACCTTGCAAACCAGCTCCTCGCCACTGTGCAGATGTACAGCTCGGAAAACGTGGTCTCCCTCGAGAGGCTCCAACAATAAGTATTTCCCGATGCAAGAAACGCAATGCGACAAGTTCGGGGTCTCCGGCGGGCTCGGCGAGCCTAGATTCGGGCTAAAACTCTGGCTTGGCTCGATGGACCGTATGGACGAGAGCTCCTCAAAATCCTGGGTTTTATTTCGCGGTCTCCCATATCGTGCTATCGTGATAGGGGTTGACCTTTGTATGTTCATGAGTATGGAGAAGACCAGCCGAGACGCTGTACCGGAGCCCTGGCGTGNTCCCGCGGGGCGCGCAGCGAGAGCGAAAACAAAAGGTTAGGTAACGCGCTGCGCGCAGTGGGGATCGTCCTTTCTCCTACGGCGAGGCAGAGCCGCGCTGCCGCGGCCCGGCTGCAGATGGCGTGTGAGCCTCGCCGCTGGCGCCCCTTTGTTCCCGCCGGCGGCCGGGCGCGGAGCGGCGCGGCGCGGAAGAGCGCGACGGCCAAAAGAGCGGTCAAAGCGACAGGAGGCTCGGCAGAGCCGCCCAATGACGGGGATCGGCAGCGGAACGCCGGGCAGCGCGCACCGCTCCGCAACAAGGGGATAAGTGTGCTTTCGTTGTTGTGGCCGCCTCAACAGAACAAAAAGTGCAAGCGAGGGAAGAGGAAGGCTTTCACGTTTCCACCGCACCTCCGGATTTTTGGTTGGGGGCTTGTTGCCTTCACGACGTTTTAATGTAGTTCATGCACAAAGAAAAGAAAACCCAACACGGCGAGAAGGGAGCTCACTTCTTGATGCAGGGGCAACACGCGAAAAGCCGTGT